>OZ025254.1:20074349-20222122 GCA_964019135.1 Arenicola marina | reverse complement strand
TTGGGTTCGCCGATCCTTGGCCTTTTTTCACGACGCAATAGCCGATCTGCCTAAATTCGAAACAGCTGAGCCACAAATCCAGGGACAGGCGGCGTGCCAGGATCATCAGTCCCGTTTAGGCCGTGGGTCGACAAACCAGGCATGTCTCTCATGGAGCCTCGTTTTCGCTTGCTGTCCTTGGGGCCAATCAGCGGTAAATCCGTCGATCAGGCGTCTGGGATGAACGGGAAGTGATGGCGACGGTTGGAGGGCGTCGGAGAGGGGGGGGGGATTCAGTGGGGTGTAGGGATAGGGGGGGAGGGGGGGTGGGGGGTGGAGACGGAACTACTAGTGATAGAAAGCCGCTCTTGCTAATCGAAGCACATCCCACGTGGCTGACCTCGGCACGCAAGTGATGTCTGGCGCGTGACTCGTTAACAACCCCGGACAGATTGGCGGGGAGAAATTCGGCTGGAGGGCTGAAGGGCTGGAGTGTACGATGATGCTACACTCCAACCAAAACCGTTAACCTCAGCGTCACCCCCATATCCCCACCGTCACCGCCCTACCATCGCCCATCCTGCGATCACCCACTTTACCCCGTCTGACCCATATTAACGTCCTTCATCCCCAGCCCCCACATTCACCTCCTTCACCCCCAGCCCCCACATTCACCTCCTTCACTCCCAGGCCCCACATTCACTGCCTTCACTCCCAGCCCCCACAGTTACCTCCTCCACTACCAGCCCCCACATTCAGCTCCTCCTACCCCAGCCCCCACATTCACCTCCTTCACTCCCAGCCCCCACATTCACCTCCTTCACTCCCAGCCCCCACATTCACCTCCTTCACTCCCAGGCCCCACATTCACTGCTCTCACTCCCAGCCCCCACATTCACCTCCTTCACTCCAGCCCCCACATTGTCCTCCTTCACTCCCAGCCCCCACATCCACATCCTTCGCACCCAGCCCCCACATTCACCTCCTTCACTCCCAGCCCCCGCATCCACCTCCTTCACTCCCAGCCACCACATCCACCTCCTTCACTCCCAGCCTCCACATTCACCTCCTTCACTCCCAGACACCACATTCACCTCCCTCACTCCCAGCCCCCACATTCACCTCCTTCACTCCCAGCCACCACATCCACCTCCTTCACTCCCAGCCCCCACATTCACCTCCTTAACTCCCAGACACCACATCCACCTCCTTCACTCCCAGCCCCCACATTCACCTCCGTCACTCCCAGGCCCCACATTCACCTCCTTCACTCCCAGCCCCTGCATCCACCTCCTTCGCTCCCAGACACCACATTCACCTCCTTCACTCCCAGCCCCCACATTCACCTCCTTCTCTCCCAGACACCACATTCACCTCCTTCACTCCCAGACACCACATTCACCTCCTTCAAGCCCAGCCCCCACATTCACCTCCTTCAATCCCAGCCCTCACATTCACCTCCTTCACTTCTAGCCCCCACATTCACCTCCTTCACTCCCAGCCCCCACTTCACCTCCACCCCCAGCCCCCACATTCACCTCCTCCACTCCCAGCCCCCACATTCACATCCTTCACTCCCAGCCCCCACATTCACCTCCTTCACTCCCAGCCCCCACATACACCTCCTTCACTCCCGGCCCCCACATTCAGATCCCTGACTCTCAGCCCCCACAGTCACCTCCTTCACTCCCAGCCCCCACATTCACCTCCTTCACTCCCAGCCCCCACATTCACCTCCTTCACTCCCAGCCCCCACTTCACCTCCTTCACTTCCAGCCCCCACATTCACCTCCTTCACTCCCCTGTAGTATGCCCTGTAATCGCGAAATTCAAGCCTCCCCACCCTCTAAGGTCTGAATCCGCCCCTGCAGGGTACTGGGTGCTTCAAAAAAACAGTTGCCGCATAGCTGAATAAATGTTCGTCCAAGCATCCAGGGGCCGGCTCGATAGCTCATTGGGCTAGAGCGCTCGCCTTGAGCGCTCTGGCCGCCTGGGAGAATATACAACCAACCCACCAGCCAAACAGTAATGAGATACATAATCACTTGGCGCATAACCCCACAAGAACTTGTGTTGGTTCAATGTACGCTACGTGCGGACTGAGCGTCTCAGTGCTAAAACACACACCAGAACGCGACCCACTATCATAATGGCGTGAAGTCACTGACCTGGCGGAAGAATCCCAGTAATCGCAGGAAATTGTCTCCATTGAGTTACGTGTTGAGCGTTTCATAACATGTTATCCGGTAATGCCCAAGCGAGATGAGGAAAAAATTGATCCAATAACAGTCCATGTTATCCATAATTACGCTTTTAATGTATATGTAATCAGGGTATTATATCCATCAAGGAAATTGCCATTTATATTACAGGAAGCGCCCCGCGGCAGCAATAGATAGATAAACAGTTTATTGATAGATTCAGCCAACAGACCCATCGTGCAATGGCAGAACACAATTTATAACATGCAACGATTGGAACAAACCTTGTTAATTAGAAAGAAATGGGCGTAGCTTTTTTTCTTTCTATAGTAAACGCTTTTTGTATAAATTGTGCCAAGGAGATTAAACACTACATTAAGCGCAACAATAAGCTCATACAAACCCAATTATTATTGACAAATGTATTTATTCAGTATGCAGCAAGGTGAATTGACAGCACTGATATGATGACAATATTTTGCCATCAATGCAGCTATAATGAGACTATAATTACGAACCATGGAGAAAATGGAGCATATTGATATAAGAAGCTTACATGCTCGCTTAAACCTATGAATACAAAACTGGATCAATCAGAGTTTTTGAAAATCACCAAACATGTAAGAGTGATATACTAGATTGAATTAATGCGTGGTACATCTAAATTTAATTATCATATTTCTACAGTTTGCAAACAATTCACATTGGTAAGTTAACTGCACATTTTCATAATGATATGATGACACAAATGGTGGGGGTGGGGGGGGGGGGCGCATATCCCGTCTGAATCGCGAATCCCCAAGAATTAGGGAGAGCAATATCTAATCTCCAAGATTAGCACATTTTAAATCGGGGCGCGAAAAAAAATGCCTTAATGGTGATATGGCGAATATCGAGGAATTCACAGACTGCTATAACGGATCGCGGTAAATAGGCAAAGGATCTTCGCGTTGAACCAGGAATTGCACGAATAACGATCCCCGAAAATTGCCAGCAGCTGATCGCGAATCTCCAAGAATTCCCGGATGCCAATCGCGGAGATCGGAAAAGGTACCCCCCCCCCCTCCTCCTCAAATGAAGCAGATAATACCATAATCATTCCCTTTCTATTGAACCATCCGCTAAACAATGGGGGTACCAACTACCAAATGATGGAGCATAGGGCGTGTTGGGAGATTTGGTAGCCAGAGCAAAAGTGACAGAAGGCAAGTGATGTTGTAATGGCCCCCGGGATGGCCGATAGATTTCATCGTTCGATGTGTGCCGGGAGAACAATAAAATCAGCCGCCGGTATGCTTCGTAAAATGCGCTTATGGTACCCGTTAGGTTTTGTTATCTATTTTCAATATCATACAATATACCTACGTTACGTTGCTTTAGGTATGCCATAGCTCTGACATCAAAACCACCACCAAGGTGAAGGTTGTGAATAGCACATCATTTATCCATGTAGAAAACAAGCATGGCGACGTACGCAAACTAAACTCGTAAATAGCTTATGTAAGTTTTCACATGTTAGTGTATATTTTGCCCACGCTCGACTTCAGACAAGGCACCTGGAGTACGAATACGGTTTGTAGATTGCAAGAAGGTTAAGCTTTTAAACATCGGTTTAAACCCTGGGGCTTTCGAACGGGACTCTACATCGAAAGAGTGTTGTGCTATTTAAAACCTTCCCCTCGGAGGTGGTTTTGATGTCCCAGCTAGGCATACCATAACTGAAGTATCATTCAGCCATAAACAACTCTATTAAAGTAGCGATAATGTAGTAATAATAATTTAATTATATTTAATCTGACATCGGTAGTGATGGCTTTTATATTATGGGGACATCATAGGCGTAGGAAGATTGTTGCGATTGGTGGTGGGGGGGGGGGGCACAACCGATACGTACCTGAGGCATGTGCATGAATTATTGAAGGGGGGGGGGCACAACCGATACATACCTGAGGCATGTGCATGAATTATTGAAGGGGGGGGGGCACAACCGATACATACCTGAGGCATGTGCATGAATTATTGAAGGGGGGGGGGCACAACCGATACATACCTGAGGCATGTGCATGAATTATTAAAGGGGGGGGGGAGCAAACAATAAGAATGCGTGTAAAAATTCTTAGACCTAGGTGAACGTGGTGCACAGACCTTAAAAGGGGGGGGGGGGGGCAGGGGGGTAAGGTATACCTTAAGGTCTGAAAAGAAATGGGGGCATGTGCCCCCTGTGTCCACCACCCTAGCCAGAGGGCACATCATTTGAAAAGAGAGGGGGGCACGGAAATGTCCTAGATCTGAAAGGGGCGCACGTGCCCCCTGTGACCCCCCTGGACAAACCCATGCGTACGGGGTCGAACACTTTTAGTTCGGTATTAGTCATAGTCATAGTTTCGTTCGGTCATAGGTAGGTTACCGTGATGCACAGCATTTGAAAGGGGGAGAGGAGGGGGGTAAGGTATATCTTGGGGTCTGAAAGGGAAGGGGGGGGGGCGGGCCCCCTGTGGCCTCCCCCCCCACCCCTGGCCAGGTGGCACAGAACGGGAAGGGCGGGCACAAATATATCTTAGGGTCTGAAAGGGGGCGGGGGGGGGGGCACGTGTCCCCTGCGCCACCCACCCCCCCCCCCTCCCCCTGGAAAATCTATTTGATGCAAAGCTAGAATAAACTTTATCGGATATGAAACAATAAACAAAATCAAATTTCCGAGTCGAGATTTGAGGTTACTGGCTTCATCGGCTACAATCCCAAAATTGAGCAACGTGGGATTTAATGCTTCTCTTTTGGCTTTATGTTGTGTGTTTTTCACGCAAAACACCACGTTGCACGCAAGTTGCTGAGCAAGGGCAATACTGCATTGATTCGGGGTTCTATATATGACCTGATATGACACGCCCATATATAAAACATATTCAATGGAAAAATAAGCAAAACGACAGTATGGCTGTGGTTTAGCGCTCATGTCCACACGAGCAACCTGCTTCGAAATTGCTCTTTCTGCTCTAATATGCAAGCCTCTAAAAAATACTCTCACCAAATAAGCCATGACACCGTAATTACTGTGATTATGAAAAAACAAATTGGCAAAAACAGCGAAGGGGATGCACGAAGGCAAGGAATAGTGCAACCCAAGCCACACCCGTCGCGGGAGACAGCTGGTGTTGCCATGGAAACACTAGCGACGCCAACGTTACCAATGTGGGATATGGATTCAGCGGGCGAGCGGTCTTTCACCACAAAATGTCAGTCCACAGACTACCTGTCCGAAAAGCAGTTCTTATTAACTAGATCTGAATAATCGCATGATTCGATGGTTAAACAGATGGGCCTCCTCATTGTATGTGTTTTATGCGTCACCAAAATTGCAGTCTATATGTGACTTCGATGTAAGTTACGACCCCAGGATACCAGAGGGCGCAAAAACAAAGCGAAGCGGCGGCGGCGGCGCGACAAGCCATGAAGGATAAGGTCTACATACCAGACGCTGAAGACAATAACAACTGGGAGATTGAAAGAGCCCATCCACTAGGCAAACGGCCAAGAGAATCGATCGCCAACAATAAATGTGACATTCTAGCGATGGAAAAGCAAGGAGCAAGTCCTGGAGAAGACAAGGGCGCTACCCAAAAAGTCGGAAGTGAAGTCCAGCGAGGACTTGAGAAGGCGTGTCCGTGAAATCCGTAGAACGTTTTACCCTAAAAAGAAACACATCGACAACCACGTGTTCTCTGTTGACGACAATGGGCAAGTATAGACCGTCTATACGCGTGACATGTAGGACGGAGGCCTGGGGCGGCATTCGTAATCGCCAGTTATATTCTGCTACGCCACTAGATTTGACGAACGATTATCGGGTTCAAAATACATAAGTAGTCAGTCACACAAGAAGTGAATTTTCTGAATTTAAAAAGTGCAAAAATTGTATTGAAGGGGATTTTTAAATCGTGAGAACCAGCACAACGAGCTGGTGAGGCTAAGACGAATATACACGTTTCGTGCGTAACTTACGAGGGGATTATTAATACGGCCCCAAGAGAACTGAAAAGTGTTTAATTTATAATCAATATATGGCAAACATGAATTGGAACATTATGGGGAGAACATCAATTGCACGAAGATCGCTGCACCCCAATAATCGCGGTATAACGCTTGTTTCCGTTGCTCGTAAAATTACGATCTGTCGTTAACTTGGCATGTAAAACATACAGTTACGAGCTCGTAACTCTTAGTGAACCGATCCGCACAGGTATGGCAGAACCCCGGGAGGCTTAGTGTTTGTTAAAGTTGCATATCGAGCTCTTTCCCGCCAAAACTAAAGAGGTCAAAATATAAAATAAGAAAGAGTCCTTGAATCATTTCAAGATTTCTTTTGTCTATACTCTACCCATGCCATACTGCCAAATAGTGTCTCTTAGCCTTGCCAGTAATATCAATTTACCACAAGTTTTAATTTCAGTGGTAAACGTCATCAGTTTGTGTGCTTCGCGAGGCTTTGTTATAAGTAGCAGTGCCGCGACAGAGTTCTGTGCTGTCCCGGGATAGACACGTTTGCCACACCACAGCCGAAACGGCGATGTTTATCAGGTTTATGAATTAATAGAATGAAACAATCGAGTTTTCTGCAAATTTTGATATAAATTTCGCCTGGGTTTAGTTTTGGCGGAAAAGAGCTCGATGTGCACCTTTAATAAGCGCCTCAATAATGACACCAAATTAATACGTCTCACGAACTATGCCAAGTTCGATAAAGACGCAATAAGCACGCGGCTAAATAATGCCAAAGTCACAGTCGCAGATTTCGACGATGAGGTATCTCAGTGCCTGACAAGTCACAGTGCCGAGCCTGTCGAATGCTGGGAAAATGAGCCCAGTTGTCCCAATCTCATTACACAAAATACGAGGTGTAATTTGGAAACTGCCGACCGGTAAAGCGGGTGGACCAGATGGGGTTCTGTACGAGATGATAAAGGCGTGTCGTTATAAATCGCCTTTATCGTCTATTTAGTGCAATTCTAGGCACAGGGTTATTTCCAGACGAGTGGTGTAAGGCGCTCATTAGCCCCATTCACAAGGGAGGCCCCAAACAGTCATTATAACAACTATCGCGGAATCTCTCTGTTATGCGTCTTAAGCGACATTTTCACTAACAGGCTGTCAAAATGGACCGAAGGAATAGCAATAACTATTAATAACTATCTGAAAGTCAATGTGCTTATCGCCGAGGTAGATCTGCTATGGATATTATTTTCAATTTATATGCCACTGCTGAGAAATATCTCTGTAGGAAGGGAGGCAGGTTTTACTGCGCCTTTATCGACTTTATTCTCTTCAACATTCAAGTGGAATGCCGATCTCGACACATTGGCGAAAACAAGCAGAAATTGATCTGTTTTCAATTAGGTTCATACGCCAAAAGTGCGGTGATTTACCAATACATGTATCTGAACTATTCGATAGGTTGATTCTGCCAATATAATTGCTACACAGGGCTGAAATCTGGGTTACAAATACGGCTCTCCAATGGAAAAGTGCCATATCAGGTATTGTAAAGTAATCATAGGCGTACCTTCGCGTACACCAGATTGTGCTGTCCTTGGAGAGTGTGGCAGGAGACCGCTATATATCAAATACATGAGTAAATGTATATCTTTCTGTGCAGTTATGTCACAGCATCGCTATACACGCACAGCTGCTACAAATGTCATCCTCTTCCGTGAGGCACTACGTGGGCTGTTCATATTGGATCTCTGTTATTTAAATTGAGTCTAACAAATATATCCCCACAGGAGTAGCTGTGGATCGTAGACTGTGAATCGTAACCCAAAGCTTGATGGGTATAATCTTTTTAAGTACCATTTGGAGGCATACCTCCAACATTGCACTATTCGTAAGCATTGAGTTGCTCTGGCCAAACTACGATGTTCCAGCCACAAGTTACCCATAGAGAAGCTCCGGGCTACGATGCCTCGAGCCACAAGTTACCCATAGAGAAGCTCCGGGCTACGATGTTTCAGCCACAAGTTACCCATAGAGAAGCTCCGGGCTACGATGTTCCAGCCACAAGTTACCCATAGAGAAGTTCCGGGCTATGATGTTCCAGCCACCAGTTACCCATAGAGAAGCTCCGGGCTACGATGTTCCAGCCACAAGTTACCCGTAGAGAAGCTCCGGGCTACGATGTTCCTGCCACAAGTTACCCATAGAGAAGCTCCGGGCTATGATGTTCCAGCCACAAGTTACCCATAGAGAAGCTCCGGGCTACGATGTTCCAGCCACAAGTTGCCCATAGAGAAGCTCTGGGGTACGATGCCTCGAGCCACAAGTTACCCATAGAGAAGCTCCGGGCTACGATGCCTCGAGCCACAAGTTACCCAAAGAGAAGCTCCGGGCTACGATGCCTCCAACCACAAGTTACCCATAGAGAAGCTCCGGGCTACGATGCCTCCAGCCACAAGTTACCCATAGAGAAGCTCCGGGCTACGATGTTCCAGCCACAAGTTACCCATAGAGAAGCTCCGGGCTACGATGCCTCGAGCCACAAGTTACCCATAGAGAAGCTCCGGGCTACGATGCCTCCAGCCACAAGTTACCCATAGAGAAGCTCCGGGCTACGATGTTCCAGCCACAAGTTGCCCATAGAGAAGCTCCGGGGTACGATGCCTCGAGCCACAACCCATAGAGAAGCTCCGGGCTACGATGCCTCCAGCCACAAGTTACCCATAGAGAAGCTCCGGGCTACGATGCCTCGAGCCACAAGTTACCCATAGAGAAGCTCCGGGCTATGATGCCTCGAGCCACAAGTTACCCATAGAGAAGCTCCGGGCTACGATGCCTTGAGCCACAAGTTACCCATAGAGAAGCTCCGGGCTACGATGCCTCCAGCCACAAGTTACCCATAGAGAAGCTCCGGGCTACGATGCCTCCAGCCACAAGTTACCCATAGAGAAGCTCCGGGCTATGATGCCTCGAGCTACAAGTTACCCATAGAGAAGCTCCGGGCTATGATGCCTCGAGCTACAAGTTACCTATAGAGAAGCTCCGGGCTACGATGCCTCTGGCCGCAAGTTACCCATAGAGAAGCTCCGGGCTACGATGCCTCCAGCCACAAGTTACCCATAGAGAAGCTCCGGGCTACGATGTTCCAGCCACAAGTTGCCCATAGAGAAGCTCCGGGGTACGATGCCTCGAGCCACAACCCATAGAGAAGCTCCGGGCTACGATGCCTCCAGCCACAAGTTACCCATAGAGAAGCTCCGGGCTACGATGCCTCGAGCCACAAGTTACCCATAGAGAAGCTCCGGGCTATGATGCCTCGAGCCACAAGTTACCCATAGAGAAGCTCCGGGCTACGATGCCTTGAGCCACAAGTTACCCATAGAGAAGCTCCGGGCTACGATGCCTCCAGCCACAAGTTACCCATAGAGAAGCTCCGGGCTACGATGCCTCCAGCCACAAGTTACCCATAGAGAAGCTCCGGGCTATGATGCCTCGAGCTACAAGTTACCCATAGAGAAGCTCCGGGCTATGATGCCTCGAGCTACAAGTTACCTATAGAGAAGCTCCGGGCTACGATGCCTCTGGCCGCAAGTTACCCATAGAGAAGCTCCGGGCTACGATGCCTCGAGCCACAAGTTACCCATAGAGAAGCTCCGGGCTATGATGCCTTGAGCCACAAGTTACCTATAGAGAAGCTCCGGGCTACGATGCCTCCGGCCACAAGTTACCCATAGAGAAGCTCCGGGCTACGATGCCTTGAGCCACCAGTTACCCATAGAGAAGCTCCGGGCTACGATGCCTTGAGCCACAAGTTACCCATAGAGAAGCTCCGGGCTACGATGCCTCCAGCCACAAGTTACCCATAGAGAAGCTCCGGGCTACGATGCCTCCAGCCACAAGTTACCCATAGAGAAGCTCCGGGCTATGATGCCTCGAGCTACAAGTTACCCATAGAGAAGCTCCGGGCTATGATGCCTCGAGCTACAAGTTACCTATAGAGAAGCTCCGGGCTACGATGCCTCTGGCCGCAAGTTACCCATAGAGAAGCTCCGGGCTACGATGCCTCGAGCCACAAGTTACCCATAGAGAAGCTCCGGGCTATGATGCCTTGAGCCACAAGTTACCTATAGAGAAGCTCCGGGCTACGATGCCTCCGGCCACAAGTTACCCATAGAGAAGCTCCGGGCTACGATGCCTTGAGCCACCAGTTACCCATAGAGAAGCTCCGGGCTACGGTGCCTCCAGCAGAGCGATATGGCGATTACAGCCCGAACTAAAATGTAAGAGTCGAGTACCATCTCCATGCTCATAATGACAAAAGCACCGCCTGTTCTGTAAAACGTTGCACTCTTCAACGCCAGTTGTTATCTGCAATATAGCAGCTTATGTTTATCAAGCTTTCGATATGGTGGAAAGTGGCACTGCGAGTTAAGTTAGTTGACATT
Organism: Arenicola marina; assembly: GCA_964019135.1. Lineage (NCBI taxonomy): Eukaryota > Metazoa > Annelida > Polychaeta > Arenicolidae > Arenicola > Arenicola marina. The sequence continues at coordinate 20,211,510 of OZ025254.1, read as the reverse complement.
TTGTACGTATCAACGTTGGATAGCAAAGGCTCTTGAACAAAGGGTGTAATGATAGAAGCAACAATTCAGGCTTGGTTTGAGTGGGAGTGAGGCGTCTAATGGTGTAAATTATTGACAGCTAACTTTTATCAACACCTTTATTGTCTGCAACGGGTATCATATTCGGGTTTCCGAAATACTGTAATGACGTAATGAGGTCATCATGTGAAACGTTCTCACTGAGCCATCCATCGCGTACATTAAGGGGGGGGGGGGGGTCAGTTTGTGTAACTTGTGGGGCCCACTCAAACCGCTTTTGGATCTATAAGCACGTACAGTTTATTATTTATTTGTATGTATGTTTCTTGCAATATGTGTAGACACGCGACACAGGCATATTTGAAAAATCGACATTCGACACTGAGAGTTTTGAAAAATCTACATTCGACACTGAGAGTTTTGAAAAATCGATACTGGTCACTGGACCTCCCCTTCCAAACCCCTAGATAAAACAACGTAAGATTAGAAATGCAATGATTAGAGTGCCCCCCCCCCCCACCCCCCGAGAGACAGACACGATGAAGATGCTACACTGGTGTATGATGAGCTAAGGGTACATACCTTTTCTGGCCGATATCGGTGAACAAAGCTCCATACACTGAAAGGACAAGACACATAGTCAGTTAATACAGTCACTGACATTTGTTTAAGGATTCATTTGATTTTTATTAATTAATTAATTAATTAACGAGGGCGTAAAAACACAGTTTCCGGACGTTGCTACCACCTGTACCACGTGTATCAAATGTACCAACAGTGCATGCCGTCCCAGTCAGGTTTGTACCGCCCAATGGGTAGTTTCGACCTGTCAATCATCCTAATTTTTCAGCCAATCAGCGTGCGCCATTTCATAAACATGCCACGTGTTTTTTTTACCGCCGACAACACAACACTTTCGCTTCGATCGCCTGCGGTCAAGTTATGGTGTTTTCGTGCATTTATCGGAAAAATGGTGATTCGTTGTTGGTGGAGAATATGTAATTCGGATGACCCACACCCCGAGAGAACTGGCGGGACCATATATGATCCTTCTCCAAGGCCAATGAATGAATTTGAGAAGACATGCATATGGCATTGCGTGGAGTGTGAGATGGGTTTATCTTCGACTGAACCGTAGAAAGTGACCACAGGCTTAATCCGGGTCACACGTGTCACTTTTGACAGCAGCGAGAGTAGGTCAGACGTCTAGCCTGTACTGGCTGTAAATCAGCTGATCAGCCACATGCGTCTGAAACGGCAGTCAGACGAGGTATTCTCCCGAGGGGGTTGGGGACACTGTAAATAAAAATAAGGGTCATTCGGATCTGAGGTTGTCACACAATCAGAGGGGGGCGGGAGGGGGGGGGGACTTATAGACTTTCATACCAGCCTACCCATAGAGCCCCACTCAGGTCCATACCAGCCTACTCATAGAGCCCCACTCAGGTCTATACCAGCCTACCCATAGAGCCCCACTCAGGTCCATACCAGCCTACTCATAGAGCCCCACTCAGGTCCATACCAGCCTACCCATAGAGCCCCACTCAGGTCCATACCAGCCTACCCATAGAGCCCCACTCAGGTCTATACCAGCCTACCCATAGAGCCCCACTCAGGTCTATAACAGCCTACCCATAGAGCCCCACTCAGGTCCATACCAGCCTACCCATAGAGCCCCACTCAGGTCCATACCAGCCTACCCATAGAGCCCCACTCAGGTCCATACCAGCCTACCCATAGAACCCCACTCAGGTCCATACCAGCCTAGCCATAGAGCCCCACTCAGGTCCATGCCAGCCTACCCATAGAACCCTACTCATGTCCATACCAGCCTACCCATAGAGCCCAACTCAGGTCCATACCAGCCTACCCATAGAGCCCCACTCAGGTCCATACCAGCCTACCCATAGAGCCCCACTCAGGTCTATACCAGCTTACCCATAGAGCCCCACTCAGGTCCATATTAGCCTACCCATAGAGCCCCACTCAGGTCCATACCAGCCTACCCATAGAGCCCCACTCAGGTCCATGCTAGCCTACCCATAGAGCCCCACTCAGGTCTATACCAGCCTACCCATAGAGCCCCACTCAGGTCCATGCCAGCCTACTCATGCCGCCCCACTCAGGTCCATACCAGCCTACCCATAGAGCCCCACTCAGGTCTATGCCAGCCTACTCATGCCGCCCCACTCAGGTCCATACCAGTCTACCCATAGAGCCCCACTCAGGTCCATAACAGCCTACCCATAGAGCCCCACTCAGGTCCATATTAGCCTACCCATAGAGCCCCACTCAGGTCCATACCAGCCTAGCCATAGAGCCCCACTCAGGTCCATACCAGCCTACCCATAGAGCCCCACTCAGGTCCATACCAGCCTAGCCATAGAGCCCCACTCAGGTCCATACCAGCCTACCCATAGAGCCCCACTCAGGTCCATATCAGCCTACATATAAAGCCCCACTCAGGTCCATACCAGCCTACTCATGCCGCCCCACTCAGGTCCATGCCAGCCTACCCATAGAGCCTCACTCAGGTCCATGCCAGCCTACCCATAGAGCCCCACTCAGCTCCATGCCAGCCTACCCATAGAGCCCCACTCAGGTCCATGTCAGCCTACCCATAAAGCCCCACTCAGGTCCATACCAGCCTACCCATAGAGCCCCACTCAGGTCCATACCAGCCTACCCATAGAGCCCCACTCAGGTCCATACCAGCCTGCGCATGCCGCCCCACTCAGGTCCATGCCAGCCTACCCATAGAGCCCCACTCAGGTCTATGCCAGCCTACCCATAGAGTCCCACTCAGGTCCATACCAGCCTACTCATGCCGCCCCACTCAGGTCCATGCCAGCCTACCCATAGAGCCCCACTCAGGTTCATGCCAGCCTACCCATGCCGCCCCACTCAGGTCTATACCAGCCTAGCCATAGAGCCCCACTCAGGTCCATGCCAGCCTACTCATAGAGCCCCACTCAGGTCTATGCCAGTCTACTCATGCCGTCCCACTCAGGTCTATACCAGCCTAGCCATAGAGCCCCACTCAGGTCCATGCCAGCCTGCCCATAGAGCCCCCTCAGGTCTATACCAGCCTACTCATGCCGCCCCACTCAGGTCTATACCAGCCTAGCCATAGAGCCCCACTCAGGTCCATGCCAGCCTGCCCATAGAGCCCCACTCGGGTCCATACCAGCCTACCCATAGAGCCCCACTCAGGTCCATGCTAGCCGACTCATAGAGCCCCACTCAGGTCCATACCAGCCTACACATAGAGCCCCACTCAGGTCCATACCAGCCTACCCATGGAGCCCCACTCAGGTCCATACCAGCCTACCCATGGAGCCCCACTCAGGTCCATACCAGCCTACCCATAGAGCCCCACTCGGGTCCATACCAGCCTACCCATAGAGCCCCACTCAGGTCCATGCTAGCCGACTCATAGAGCCCCACCCAGGTCTATACCAGCCTACCCATAGAGCCCCACTCAGGTCTATACCAGCCTACCCATAGAGCCCCACTCAGGTCTATGCCAGCCTACGTATGCCGCCCCACTCAGGTCCATACCAGCCTACTCATGCCGCCCCACTCAGGTCTATACCAGCCTAGCCATAGAGCCCCACTCAGGTCCATACCAGCCTACCCATAGAGCCCCACTCAGGTCCATGCCAGCCTACTCCTGCCGCCCCACTGAGGTCTATACCAGCCTAGCCATAGAGCCCCACTCAGGTCCATACCAGCCTACCCATAGAGCACCACTCAGGTCCATACCAGCCTACCCATAGAACCCCACTCAGGTCTATACCAGCCTACCCAAAGAGCCCCACTCAGGTCTATACCAGCCTACGCATGCCGCCCCACTCAGGTCCATACCAGCCTACCCATAGAGCCCCACTCAGGTCCATACCAGCCTACCCATAGAGCCCCACTCAGGTCTGTACCAGCCTACCCATAGAGCCCCACTCAGGTCCATACCAGCCGACTCATAGAGCCCCACTCAGGTCCATACCAGCCTACCCATAGAGCCCCACTCAGGTCCATACCAGCCTACCCATAGATCCCCACTCAGGTCTATACCAGCCTACTCCTGCCGCCCCACTCAGGTCCATACCAGCCTACCCATAGAGCCCCACTCAGGTCTATACCAGCCTACCCATAGAGCCCCACTCAGGTCCATGCCAGCCTACCCATAGAGCCCCACTCAGGTCTATACCAGCCTACTCGTGCCGCCCCACTCAGGTCTATACCAGCCTACCCATAGAGCCCCACTCAGGTCCATACCAGCCTACCCATAGAGCCTCATTCAGGTCCATACCAGCCTACCCATAGAACCCCACTCAGGTCCATACCAGCCTAGCCATAGAGCCCCACTCAGGTCCATGCCAGCCTACCCATAGAACCCTACTCATGTCCATACCAGCCTACCCATAGAGCCCAACTCAGGTCCATACCAGCCTACCCATAGAGCCCCACTCAGGTCCATACCAGCCTACCCATAGAGCCCCACTCAGGTCTATACCAGCCTACCCATAGAGCCCCACTCAGGTCCATATTAGCCTACCCATAGAGCCCCACTCAGGTCCATACCAGCCTACCCATAGAGCCCCACTCAGGTCCATGCTAGCCTACCCATAGAGCCCCACTCAGGTCTATACCAGCCTACCCATAGAGCCCCACTCAGGTCCATGCCAGCCTACTCATGCCGCCCCACTCAGGTCCATACCAGCCTACCCATAGAGCCCCACTCAGGTCTATGCCAGCCTACTCATGCCGCCCCACTCAGGTCCATACCAGCCTACCCATAGAGCCCCACTCAGGTCCATAACAGCCTACCCATAGAGCCCCACTCAGGTCCATATTAGCCTACCCATAGAGCCCCACTCAGGTCCATACCAGCCTAGCCATAGAGCCCCACTCAGGTCCATACCAGCCTACCCATAGAGCCCCACTCAGGTCCATACCAGCCTAGCCATAGAGCCCCACTCAGGTCCATACCAGCCTACCCATAGAGCCCCACTCAGGTCTATACCAGCCTACCCATAGAGCCCCACTCAGGTCCATGCCAGCCTACCCATAGAGCCCCACTCAGGTCCATATCAGCCTACATATAAAGCCCCACTCAGGTCCATACCAGCCTACTCATGCCGCCCCACTCAGGTCCATGCCAGCCTACCCATAGAGCCTCACTCAGGTCCATGCCAGCCTACCCATAGAGCCCCACTCAGCTCCATGCCAGCCTACCCATAGAGCCCCACTCAGGTCCATGTCAGCCTACCCATAAAGCCCCACTCAGGTCCATACCAGCCTACCCATAGAGCCCCACTCAGGTCCATACCAGCCTACCCATAGAGCCCCACTCAGGTCCATACCAGCCTGCGCATGCCGCCCCACTCAGGTCCATGCCAGCCTACCCATAGAGCCCCACTCAGGTCTATGCCAGCCTACCCATAGAGTCCCACTCAGGTCCATACCAGCCTACTCATGCCGCCCCACTCAGGTCCATGCCAGCCTACCCATAGAGCCCCACTCAGGTTCATGCCAGCCTACCCATAGAGCCCCACTCAGGTCCATGCCAGCCTACTCATAGAGCCCCACTCAGGTCTATGCCAGCCAACTCATGCCGTCCCACTCAGGTCTATACCAGCCAACCCATAGAGCCCCACTCAGGTCTATACCAGCCTACCCATAGAGCCCCACTCAGGTCTATGCCAGCCTACTCATGCCGCCCCACTCAGGTCTATACCAGCCTAGCCATAGAGCCCCACTCAGGTCCATGCCAGCCTACTCATAGAACCCCACTCAGGTCTATGCCAGCCTACTCATGCCGTCCCACTCAGGTCTATGCCAGCCTACTCATGCCGCCCCACTCAGGTCTATACCAGCCTAGCCATAGAGCCCCACTCAGGTCCATGCCAGCCTACTCATAGAGCCCCACTCAGGTCTATGCCAGTCTACTCATGCCGTCCCACTCAGGTCTATACCAGCCTAGCCATAGAGCCCCACTCAGGTCCATGCCAGCCTGCCCATAGAGCCCCACTCAGGTCTATACCAGCCTACTCATGCCGCCCCACTCAGGTCTATACCAGCCTAGCCATAGAGCCCCACTCAGGTCCATGCCAGCCTGCCCATAGAGCCCCACTCGGGTCCATGCTAGCCGACTCATAGAGCCCCACTCAGGTCCATACCAGCCTAAACATAGAGCCCCACTCAGGTCCATACCAGCCAACCCATGGAGCCCCACTCAGGTCCATACCAGCCTACCCATGGAGCCCCACTCAGGTCCATACCAGCCTACCCATAGAGCCCCACTCGGGTCCATACCAGCCTACCCATAGAGCCCCACTCAGGTCCATGCTAGCCGACTCATAGAGCCCCACCCAGGTCTATACCAGCCTACCCATAGAGCCCCACTCAGGTCTATACCAGCCTACCCATAGAGCCCCACTCAGGTCTATGCCAGCCTACTCATGCCGCCCCACTCAGGTCTATACCAGCCTAGCCATAGAGCCCCACTCAGGTCCATGCCAGCCTACCCATAGATCCCCACTCAGGTCTATACCAGCCTACCCATAGAGCCCCACTCAGGTCTATACCAGCCTACCCATAGATCCCCACTCAGGTCTATGCCAGCCTACCCATAGAGCCCCACTCAGGTCTATACCAGCCTACCCATAGAGCCCCACTCAGGTCCATACCAGCCTACCCATAGAGCCCCACTCAGGTCTATACCAGCCTACCCATAGAGCCCCACTCAGGTCTATACCAGCCTACCCATAGAGCCCCACTCAGGTCCATGCCAGCCTACCCATAGATCCCCACTCAGGTCCATGCCAGCCTACCCATAGATCCCCACTCAGGTCCATACCAGCCTACCCATAGATCCCCACTCAGGTCCATACCAGCCTACCCATAGATCCCCACTCAGGTCCATACCAGCCTACCCATAGAACCCCACTCAGGTCTATACCAGCCTACCCATAGAGCCCCACTCAGGTCCATGCCAGCCTACCCATAGATCCCCACTCAGGTCCATGCCAGCCTACCCATAGAGCCCCACTCAGGTCCATACCAGCCTACCCATAGAGCCTCAATCAGGTCCATACCAGCCTACCCATAGATCCCCACTCAGGTCTATACCAGCCTACCCATAGAGCCCCACTCAGGTCTATACCAGCCTACCCATAGATCCCCACTCAGGTCTATACCAGCCTACCCATAGAGCCCCACTCAGGTCTATACCAGCCTACCCATAGAGCCCCACTCAGGTCCATACCAGCCTACCCATAGAGCCCCACTCAGGTCTATACCAGCCTACCCATAGAGCCCCACTCAGGTCTATACCAGCCTACCCATAGAGCCCCACTCAGGTCCATGCCAGCCTACCCATAGATCCCCACTCAGGTCCATGCCAGCCTACCCATAGATCCCCACTCAGGTCCATACCAGCCTACCCATAGATCCCCACTCAGGTCCATACCAGCCTACCCATAGAGCCCCACTCAGGTCTATGCCAGCCTACTCATGCCGCCCCACTCAGGTCTATACCAGCCTAGCCATAGAGCCCCACTCAGGTCCATGCCAGCCTACTCATAGAACCCCACTCAGGTCTATGCCAGCCTACTCATGCCGTCCCACTCAGGTCTATGCCAGCCTACTCATGCCGCCCCACTCAGGTCTATACCAGCCTAGCCATAGAGCCCCACTCAGGTCCATGCCAGCCTACTCATAGAGCCCCACTCAGGTCTATGCCAGTCTACTCATGCCGTCCCACTCAGGTCTATACCAGCCTAGCCATAGAGCCCCACTCAGGTCCATGCCAGCCTGCCCATAGAGCCCCACTCAGGTCTATACCAGCCTACTCATGCCGCCCCACTCAGGTCTATACCAGCCTAGCCATAGAGCCCCACTCAGGTCCATGCCAGCCTGCCCATAGAGCCCCACTCGGGTCCATACCAGCCTACCCATAGAGCCCCACTCAGGTCCATGCTAGCCGACTCATAGAGCCCCACTCAGGTCCATACCAGCCTAAACATAGAGCCCCACTCAGGTCCATACCAGCCAACCCATGGAGCCCCACTCAGGTCCATACCAGCCTACCCATGGAGCCCCACTCAGGTCCATACCAGCCTACCCATAGAGCCCCACTCGGGTCCATACCAGCCTACCCATAGAGCCCCACTCAGGTCCATGCTAGCCGACTCATAGAGCCCCACCCAGGTCTATACCAGCCTACCCATAGAGCCCCACTCAGGTCTATACCAGCCTACCCATAGAGCCCCACTCAGGTCTATGCCAGCCTACTCATGCCGCCCCACTCAGGTCTATACCAGCCTAGCCATAGAGCCCCACTCAGGTCCATGCCAGCCTACCCATAGATCCCCACTCAGGTCTATACCAGCCTACCCATAGAGCCCCACTCAGGTCTATACCAGCCTACCCATAGATCCCCACTCAGGTCTATGCCAGCCTACCCATAGAGCCCCACTCAGGTCTATACCAGCCTACCCATAGAGCCCCACTCAGGTCCATACCAGCCTACCCATAGAGCCCCACTCAGGTCTATACCAGCCTACCCATAGAGCCCCACTCAGGTCTATACCAGCCTACCCATAGAGCCCCACTCAGGTCCATGCCAGCCTACCCATAGATCCCCACTCAGGTCCATGCCAGCCTACCCATAGATCCCCACTCAGGTCCATACCAGCCTACCCATAGATCCCCACTCAGGTCCATACCAGCCTACCCATAGATCCCCACTCAGGTCCATACCAGCCTACCCATAGAACCCCACTCAGGTCTATACCAGCCTACCCATAGAGCCCCACTCAGGTCCATGCCAGCCTACCCATAGATCCCCACTCAGGTCCATGCCAGCCTACCCATAGAGCCCCACTCAGGTCCATACCAGCCTACCCATAGAGCCTCAATCAGGTCCATACCAGCCTACCCATAGATCCCTACTCAGGTCTATACCAGCCTACCCATAGAGCCCCACTCAGGTCTATACCAGCCTACCCATAGATCCCCACTCAGGTCTATACCAGCCTACCCATAGAGCCCCACTCAGGTCTATACCAGCCTACCCATAGAGCCCCACTCAGGTCCATACCAGCCTACCCATAGAGCCCCACTCAGGTCTATACCAGCCTACCCATAGAGCCCCACTCAGGTCTATACCAGCCTACCCATAGAGCCCCACTCAGGTCCATGCCAGCCTACCCATAGATCCCCACTCAGGTCCATGCCAGCCTACCCATAGATCCCCACTCAGGTCCATACCAGCCTACCCATAGATCCCGACTCAGGTCCATACCAGCCTACCCATAGATCCCCACTCAGGTCCATACCAGCCTACCCATAGAACCCCACTCAGGTCTATACCAGCCTACCCATAGATCCCCACTCAGGTCCATGCCAGCCTACCCATAGAGCCCCACTCAGGTCTATACCAGCCTACCCATAGAGCCCCACTCAGGTCCATGCCAGCCTACCCATAGATCCCCACTCAGGTCCATGCCAGCCTACCCATAGAGCCCCACTCAGGTCTATACCAGCCTACCCATAGAGCCCCACTCAGGTCTATACCAGCCTACCCATAGATCCCCACTCAGGTCTATACCAGCCTACCCATAGAGCCCCACTCAGGTCTATACCAGCCTACGCATGCCGCCCCACTCAGGTCCATGCCAGCCTACTCATGCCGCCCCACTCAGGTCCATACCAGCCTACCCATAGAGCCCCACGCAGGTCTATACCAGCCTACCCATAGAGCCCCACTCAGGTCTATACCAGCCTACCCATAGATCCCCACTCAGGTCCATACCAGCCTACCCATAGATCCCCACTCAGGTCTATACCAGCCTACGCATGCCGCCCCACTCAGGTCCATGCCAGCCTACTCATGCCGCCCCACTCAGGTCCATGCCAGCCTACCCATAGAGCCCCACGCAGGTCTATACCAGCCTACCCATAGATCCCCACTCAGGTCCATACCAGCCTACCCATAGATCCCCACTCAGGTCTATACCAGCCTACGCATGCCGCCCCACTCAGGTCCATGCCAGGCTACTCATGCCGCCCCACTCAGGTCCATACCAGCCTACCCATAGATCCCCACTCAGGTCCATACCAGCCTACCCATAGATCCCCACTCAGGTCTATACCAGCCTACGCATGCCGCCCCACTCAGGTCCATACCAGCCTACCCATAGATCCCCACTCAGGTCTATACCAGCCTACGCATGCCGCCCCACTCAGGTCTATACCAGCCTACCCATAGATCCCCACTCAGGTCCATGCCAGCCTACTCATGCCGCCCCACTCAGGTCCATACCAGCCTACCCATAGATCCCCACTCAGGTCCATACCAGCCTACCCATAGATCCCCACTCAGGTCTATACCAGCCTACGCATGCCGCCCCACTCAGGTCTATACCAGCCTACCCATAGAGCCCCACTCAGGTCCATGCCAGCCTACTCATGCCGCCCCACTCTGGTCCATGCCAGCCTACTCATGCCGCCCCACTCTGGTCCATGCCAGCCTACTCATGCCGCCCCACTCAGGTCCATGCCAGCCTACTCATGCCGCCCCACTCTGGTTCAAGCCGCTGGCTGGCGTACACGCACAGTGCTTCTCTAGCCGCTGAATGGCTGAGGAATCACACAGCGAAGGTGATAAGTCCAACGCCTCCAAGGACAAGGTTTGCCATTACTCTAATTAATTGTCTCAACCCGCCTCGCGCTGTCGCGACCAGATCGAGACCCTGAAATGACGCCTCTCGCCCGTGGCTTGGGGAAATGAACCAGACTCCCCGCACGGTGGCGCTACGCAAGCTCCGCGTTCACCGCTGCTATCCGCCGAGGGCAAATTTAAAGATTCTTCAAAAACGGTCAAATCGGCCGTAATTTCTTGCAACATTATAATTTTCAAGAATAAAAAATAAAATTAACGAGCTCTGTGTATTTAATACAGCCAAAAACGTCTTGTACCCTTTCGAAAAAGTTATAATTGTGACTGAACTCTTTCTTTTCATCACCTGATACCGTGTGGTATTAGGCTTAGGCTGGGCCCCCGGCACTAATTTGTAGAAATGAATCTTTCCTGTCACATTTGCGCAGCGCCGCCATTGCGAGCGAATATGGAAATGCATTGAGGAAGTAGGCGACAACAGACATATAATGGAGCCCTAGCGGAATGAGCCGAAGGCAGAGAGTGAAAATGAACGTTCCAGAGGCCGTGACCTTGACCTTCGAGCTACATGTGGCGTGCTGTCTCTAAGGCGTGCTGAAGATTTATTTTCTGTTCTGCTGGTCCACAGAGCGGTTGTTTAATCTTGCTAGCTTGGGAAGTTGGAATGTGAAAAAGCAAACGAAGCCAAACGGACGCAGACAAGGACAAGCAAATAACCAATACGAATATGTCTTCAGCAAGGTTATTAGTTACTGGCTTTCAAACCGTGGTACAAAATTCCATCTACAAAGTCATCACACTCTGTCAGTACACGTTGACAAGGACAACCGCTTCCCACATCCCATACGTCACTCAACTGGCACGAAAATTATCGACCAATTATCGAAAACAAATATGTCCTCTGCAAGGTTATTACTGGCTGCCAACCATACGCACATATGTCAAACACTTATTTCCTGTAATAGCCCTATCCACAAGTGCGGTACTAAATCCCTCCCACCTCGGCCCTCACACCCCACACGCTGACCAGGTAAACCTTTTTCCCAAATCGCATACGACCCTCAACTGGCATAAAAATCGTTTCCCACATCCCAAACGACCATCAACCGGCTGGGGAGCCATTACCCACATACCATACATCACTCATAGTGGCACGAAAACCGTACATCTATCCCGGTGAAAGGTCCTATTTAATCCGATGGTAGAATATCCTCTCCATGTAAGGTCCCATTTAATCCGATGACAGTATCTCTATCCTCCCCGTGTAAGGTTCTATTTAATCCGATGACAGTATATCTATCCTCCCCGTGTAAGGTCCTATTTAATCCCATGGCAGTATATCTATCCTCCCCGTGTAAGGTCCTATTTAATCCCATGACAGTATATCTATCCTCCCCGTGTAAGGTCCTATTTAATCCGATGACAGTATATCTGTCTTCCCCGTGTAAGGTCCTATTTAATCCGATGACAGTGTATCTATCCTCCCCGTGTAAGGTCCTATTTAATCCGATGACAGTATATCTATCCTCCCCGTGTGAGATCCTATTTAATCCGATAACAGTATATCCTCTCCGTGTAAGGTCCTATTTAATCCCATGACAGTATATCTATCCTCCCCGTGTGAGATCCTATTTAATCCGATAACAGTATATCCTCCCCGTGTAAGATCCTATTTAATCCGATGACTATATCCTCCCCGTTTAAGGTTCTATTTAATCCGATGACAGTATATCCTCCCCGTGTGAGGTCCTATTTAATCCGGTGACAGTATATCTATCCTCCCCGTGTAAGGTCCTATTTAATCCGGTGACAGTATATCCTCCCCGTGTGAGGTCCTATTTAATCCGGTGACAGTATATCTATCCTCCAGGTGGAAGGTCCTATTTAATCCGATGACAGTGTATCCTCCCCGTGTAAGGTCCTATTTATTCCGATGATAGTATATCCATCCTCCCCGTGTAAGGTCCTACTTAATCCGATGACTATATCCTCCACGTGTAAGGTCCTATTTAATTCAATGACAGTATACCTATCCTCCCCGTGTGAGATCCTATTTAATCCGATAACAGTATATCCTCTCCGTGTAAGGTCCTATTTAATCCCATGACAGTATATCTATCCTCCCCGTGTGAGATGCTATTTAATCCGATAACAGTATATCCTCCCCGTGTAAGGTCCTATTTAATCCGATGACTATATCCTCCCCGTTTAAGGTTCTATTTAATCCGATGACAGTGTATCTATCCTCCCCGTGTGAGGTCCTATTTAATCCGGTGACAGTATATCTATCCTCCCCGTGTAAGGTCCTATTTAATCCGGTGACAGTATATCCTCCCCGTGTGAGGTCCTATTTAATCCGGTGACAGTATATCTATCCTCCCCGTGTAAGGTCCTATTTAATCCGATGACAGTGTATCCTCCCCGTGTAAGGTCCTATTTAATCCGATGACAGTATATCTATCCTCCCCGTGTAAGGTCCTATTTAATCCGATGACTATACCCTCCACGTGTAAGGTCCTATTTAATCCAATGACAGTATATCTATCCTCCCCGTGTGAGATCCTATTTACTCCGATAACAGTATATCCTCTCCGTGTAAGGTCCTATTTAATCCCATGACAGTATATCTATCCTCCCCGTGTGAGATCCTATTTAATCCGATAACAGTATATCCTCCCCGTGTAAGGTCCTATTTAATCCGCTGACAGTATATCTATCCTCCCCGTGTGAGGTCCTATTTAATCCGGTGACAGTATATCTATCCTCCCCGTGTAAGGTCCTATTTAATCCGGTGACAGTATATCCTCCATGTGTGAGGTCCTATTTAATCCGATGACAGTGTATCTATCCTCCCCGTGTAAGGTCCTATTTAATCCGATAACAGTATATCCTCCCCGTGTGAGGTCCTATTTAATCCGATGACAGTATATCTATCCTCCCCGTGTGAGGTCCTATTTAATCCGATGACAGTATATCCTCCCCGTGTAAGGTCCTATTTAATCCGATGACAGTATATCTATCCTCCCCGTGTAAGGTCCTATTTAATCCGGTGACAGTATATCCTCCCCGTGTAAGGTCCTATTTAATCCGATGACAGTATATCTATCCTCCCCGTGTAAGGTCTTATTTAATCCGATGACAGTAAATCTATCCTCCCCGTGTAAGGTCCTATTTAATCCGGTGACAGTATATCCTCCCCGTTTAAGGTTCTATTTAATCCGATGACAGTATATCTATCCTCCCAGTGTGAGGTCCTATTTAATCCGGTGACAGTATATCTATCCTCCCCGTGTAAGGTCCTATTTAATCCGATGACAGTATATCTGTCCTCCCCGTGTAAGGTCCTATTTAATCCGATGACAGTGTATCTATCCTCCCCGTGTAAGGTCCTATTTAATCCGATGACAGTATATCTATCCTCCCCGTGTGAGGTCCTATTTAATCCGGTGACAGTATATCTATCCTCCCCGTGTAAGGTCCTATTTAATCCGGTGACAGTATATCCTCCCCGTGTGAGGTCCTATTTAATCCGGTGACAGTATATCTATCCTCCCCGTGTAAGGTCCTATTTAATCCGATGACAGTGTATCCTCCCCGTGTAAGGTCCTATTTAATCCGATGACAGTATATCTATCCTCCCCGTGTAAGGTCCTATTTAATCCGATGACTAGATCCTCCACGTGTAAGGTCCTATTTAATCCAATGACAGTATATCTATCCTCCCCGTGTGAGATCCTATTTACTCCGATAACAGTATATCCTCTCCGTGTAAGGTCCTATTTAATCCCATGACAGTATATCTATCCTCCCCGTGTGAGATCCTATTTAATCCGATAACAGTATATCCTCCCCGTGTAAGGTCCTATTTAATCCGATGACAGTATATCTATCCTCCCCGTGTGAGGTCCTATTTAATCCGGTGACAGTATATCTATCCTCCCCGTGTAAGGTCCTATTTAATCCGGTGACAGTATATCCTCCATGTGTGAGGTCCTATTTAATCCGACGACACTGTATCTATCCTCCCCGTGTAAGGTCCTATTTAATCCGATAACAGTATATCCTCCCCGTGTGAGGTCCTATTTAATCCGATGACAGTATATCCTCCCCGTGTAAGGTCCTATTTAATCCGATGACAGTATATCTATCCTCCCCGTGTAAGGTCCTATTTAATCCGGTGACAGTATATCCTCCCCGTGTAAGGTCCTATTTAATCCGATGACAGTATATCTATCCTCCAAGTGTAAGGTCCTATTTAATCCGATGACAGTAAATCTATCCTCCCCGTGTAAGGTCCTATTTAATCCGGTGACAGTATATCCTCCCCGTTTAAGGTTCTATTTAATCCGATGACAGTATATCTATCCTCCCAGTGTGAGGTCCTATTTAATCCGGTGACAGTATATCTATCCTCCCCGTGTAAGGTCCTATTTAATCCGGTGACAGTATATCCTCCCCGTGTAAGGTTCTATTTAATCCGATGACAGTATATCTGTCCTCCCCGTGTAAGGTCCTATTTAATCCGATGACAGTGTATCTATCCTCCCCGTGTAAGGTCCTATTTAATCCGATGACAGTATATCTATCCTCCCCGTGTGAGGTCCTATTTAATCCGGTGACAGTATATCTATCCTCCCCGTGTAAGGTCCTATTTAATCCGGTGACAGTATATCCTCCCCGTGTGAGGTCCTATTTAATCCGGTGACAGTATATCTATCCTCCCCGTGTAAGGTCCTATTTAATCCGATGACAGTGTATCCTCCCCGTGTAAGGTCCTATTTAATCCGATGACAGTATATCTATCCTCCCCGTGTAAGGTCCTATTTAATCCGATGACAGTGTATCCTCCCCGTGTAAGGTCCTATTTAATCCGATGACAGTATATCTATCCTCCCAGTGTGAGGTCCTATTTAATCCGGTGACAGTATATCTATCCTCCCCGTGTAAGGTCCTATTTAATCCGATGACAGTATATCTGTCCTCCCCGTGTAAGGTCCTATTTAATCCGATGACAGTGTATCTATCCTCCCCGTGTAAGGTCCTATTTAATCCGATGACAGTATATCTATCCTCCCCGTGTGAGGTCCTATTTAATCCGGTGACAGTATATCTATCCTCCCCGTGTAAGGTCCTATTTAATCCGGTGACAGTATATCCTCCCCGTGTGAGGTCCTATTTAATCCGGTGACAGTATATCTATCCTCCCCGTGTAAGGTCCTATTTAATCCGATGACAGTGTATCCTCCCCGTGTAAGGTCCTATTTAATCCGATGACAGTATATCTATCCTCCCCGTGTAAGGTCCTATTTAATCCGATGACTAGATCCTCCACGTGTAAGGTCCTATTTAATCCAATGACAGTATATCTATCCTCCCCGTGTGAGATCCTATTTACTCCGATAACAGTATATCCTCTCCGTGTAAGGTCCTATTTAATCCCATGACAGTATATCTATCCTCCCCGTGTGAGATCCTATTTAATCCGATAACAGTATATCCTCCCCGTGTAAGGTCCTATTTAATCCGATGACAGTATATCTATCCTCCCCGTGTGAGGTCCTATTTAATCCGGTGACAGTATATCTATCCTCCCCGTGTAAGGTCCTATTTAATCCGGTGACAGTATATCCTCCATGTGTGAGGTCCTATTTAATCCGACGACACTGTATCTATCCTCCCCGTGTAAGGTCCTATTTAATCCGATAACAGTATATCCTCCCCGTGTGAGGTCCTATTTAATCCGATGACAGTATATCCTCCCCGTGTAAGGTCCTATTTAATCCGATGACAGTATATCTATCCTCCCCGTGTAAGGTCCTATTTAATCCGGTGACAGTATATCCTCCCCGTGTAAGGTCCTATTTAATCCGATGACAGTATATCTATCCTCCAAGTGTAAGGTCCTATTTAATCCGATGACAGTAAATCTATCCTCCCCGTGTAAGGTCCTATTTAATCCGGTGACAGTATATCCTCCCCGTTTAAGGTTCTATTTAATCCGATGACAGTATATCTATCCTCCCAGTGTGAGGTCCTATTTAATCCGGTGACAGTATATCTATCCTCCCCGTGTAAGGTCCTATTTAATCCGGTGACAGTATATCCTCCCCGTGTAAGGTTCTATTTAATCCGATGACAGTATATCTATCCTCCCCGTGTGAGGTCCTATTTAATCCGGTGACAGTATATCTATCCTCCCCGTGTAAGGTCCTATTTAATCCGGTGACAGTATATCCTCCCCGTGTGAGGTCCTATTTAATCCGGTGACAGTATATCTATCCTCCCCGTGTAAGGTCCTATTTAATCCGATGACAGTATATCTATCCTCCCCGTGTAAGGTCCTATTTAATCCGGTGACAGTATATCTATCCTCCCCGTGTAAGGTCCTATTTAACCCGATGACAGTATATCCATCCGCCCCGTGTAAGGTCCTATTTAATCCGATGACAGTATATCTATCCTCCCCGTGTAAGGTCCTATTTAATCCGGTGACAGTATATCCTCCCCGTGTAAGGTCCTATTTAATCCGATGACAGTATATCTATCCTCCCCGTGTAAGGTCTTATTTAATCCGATGACAGTAAATCTATCCTCCCCGTGTAAGGTCCTATTTAATCCGGTGACAGTATATCCTCCCCGTTTAAGGTTCTATTTAATCCGATGACAGTATATCTATCCTCCCAGTGTGAGGTCCTATTTAATCCGGTGACAGTATATCTATCCTCCCCGTGTAAGGTCCTATTTGATCCGATGACAGTATATCTGTCCTCCCCGTGTAAGGTCCTATTTAATCCGATGACAGTGTATCTATCCTCCCCGTGTAAGGTCCTATTTAATCCGATGACAGTATATCTATCCTCCCCGTGTGAGGTCCTATTTAATCCGGTGACAGTATATCTATCCTCCCCGTGTAAGGTCCTATTTAATCCGGTGACAGTATATCCTCCCCGTGTGAGGTCCTATTTAATCCGGTGACAGTATATCTATCCTCCCCGTGTAAGGTCCTATTTAATCCGATGACAGTGTATCCTCCCCGTGTAAGGTCCTATTTAATCCGATGACAGTATATCTATCCTCCCCGTGTAAGGTCCTATTTAATCCGATGACTAGATCCTCCACGTGTAAGGTCCTATTTAATCCAATGACAGTATATCTATCCTCCCCGTGTGAGATCCTATTTACTCCGATAACAGTATATCCTCTCCGTGTAAGGTCCTATTTAATCCCATGACAGTATATCTATCCTCCCCGTGTGAGATCCTATTTAATCCGATAACAGTATATCCTCCCCGTGTAAGGTCCTATTTAATCCGATGACAGTATATCTATCCTCCCCGTGTGAGGTCCTATTTAATCCGGTGACAGTATATCTATCCTCCCCGTGTAAGGTCCTATTTAATCCGGTGACAGTATATCCTCCATGTGTGAGGTCCTATTTAATCCGATGACACTGTATCTATCCTCCCCGTGTAAGGTCCTATTTAATCCGATAACAGTATATCCTCCCCGTGTGAGGTCCTATTTAATCCGATGACAGTATATCCTCCCCGTGTAAGGTCCTATTTAATCCGATGACAGTATATCTATCCTCCCCGTGTAAGGTCCTATTTAATCCGGTGACAGTATATCTATCCTCCCCGTGTAAGGTCCTATTTAATCCGATGACAGTATATCTATCCTCCCCGTGTAAGGTCCTATTTAATCCGATGACAGTAAATCTATCCTCCCCGTGTAAGGTCCTATTTAATCCGGTGACAGTATATCCTCCCCGTTTAAGGTTCTATTTAATCCGATGACAGTATATCTATCCTCCCAGTGTGAGGTCCTATTTAATCCGGTGACAGTATATCTATCCTCCCCGTGTAAGGTCCTATTTAATCCGGTGACAGTATATCCTCCCCGTGTAAGGTTCTATTTAATCCGATGACAGTATATCTATCCTCCCCGTGTGAGGTCCTATTTAATCCGGTGACAGTATATCTATCCTCCCCGTGTAAGGTCCTATTTAATCCGGTGACAGTATATCCTCCCCGTGTGAGGTCCTATTTAATCCGGTGACAGTATATCTATCCTCCCCGTGTAAGGTCCTATTTAATCCGATGACAGTATATCTATCCTCCCCGTGTAAGGTCCTATTTAATCCGGTGACAGTATATCTATTCTCCCCGTGTAAGGTCCTATTTAACCCGATGACAGTATATCCATCCGCCCCGTGTAAGGTCCTATTTAATCCGATGACAGTATATCTATCCTCCCCGTGTAAGGTCCTATTTAATCCGATGACTATATCCTCCCAGTGTAAGGTCCTATTTAATCCGATGACAGTATATCCTCACCGTGTAAGGTCCTATTTAATCCGATGACAGTATATCCTCCCCGTGTAAGGTCCTATTTAATCCGATAACAGTATATCCTCCCAGTGTAAGGTCCTATTTAATCCGATGACAGTATATCTATCCTCCCCGTGTAAGGTCCTATTTAATCCGATGACAGTATGTCTATCCTCCCCGCGTAAGGTCCTATTTAACCCGATGACAGTATATCTTCTCCGTGTAAGGTCCTATTTAACCCGATGACAGTATATCTATCCTCCCCGTGTAAGGTTCTATTTAATCCGATGACAGTATATCTATCCTCCCCGTTATGGCCCTATTTAATCCTATGACAGTATATCTATCCTCCCCGTGTAAGGCCCTATTTAATCCGATGACAGTATATCCATCCTCCCCGTGTGAGGTCCTATTTAATCCGATGACAGTGTATCTATCCTCCCCGCGTAAGGTCCTATTTAATCCGATCACAGTATATCTATCCTCCCCGTGTAAGGTCCTATTTAATCCGATGACAGTATATCTATCCTCCCCGTGTAAGGTCCTATTTAATCCGGTGACAGTATATCTATCCTCCCCGTGTAAGGTCCTATTTAACCCGATGACAGGATATCTATCCGCCCCGTGTAAGGTCCTTTTTAATCCGATGACAGTATATCTATCCTCCCCGTGTAAGGTCCTATTTAATCCGATGACAGTATGTCTATCCTCCCCGCGTAAGGTCCTATTTAACCCGATGACAGTATATCTTCCCCGTGTAAGGTCCTATTTAATCCGATGACAGTATATCTATCCTCCCCGTGTAAGGTTCTATTTAATCCGGTGACAGTATATCTATCCTCCCCGTTATGGCCCTATTTAATCCGATGACAGTATATCTATCCTCCCCGTGTAAGGCCCTATTTAATTCGATGACAGTATATCCATCCTCCCCGTGTGAGGTCCTATTTAATCCGATGACAGTGTATCTATCCTCCTCGCGTCAGGTCCTATTTAATCCGATGACAGTATATCTATCCTCGCCGTGTAAGGTCCTATTTAATCCGATGACAGTATATCTATCCTCCCCGTGCAAGGTCCTATTTAATCCGGTGACAGTATATCTATCCTCCCCGTGTAAGGTCCTATTTAACCCGATGACAGTATATCTATCCGCCCCGTGTAAGGTCCTATTTAATCCGATGACAGTATATCTATCCTCCCCGTGTAAGGTCCTATTTAATCCGATGACAGTATATCTATCCTCCCCGTGTAAGGTTCTATTTAATCCGATGACAGTATATCTATCCTCCCCGTGTAAGGTCCTATTTAATCCGATGACAGTATATCCATCCTCCCCGTGTAAGGTCCTATTTAATCCGATGACAGTATATCTATCCTCCCCGTGTAAGGCCTTTTTTAATCCGATGACAGTATATCCATCCTCCCCGTGTGAGGTACTATTTAATCCGATGACAGTGTATCTATCCACACCGTGTAAGGTCCTATTTAATCCGATGACAGTGTATCTATCCTCCCCGTGTAAGGCCCTATTTAATCCGCTGACAGTATATCTATCCTCCCCGTGTAAGGTCCTATTTAATCCGATGACAGTATATCCATCCTCCCCGTGTAAGGTCCTATTTACTCCGATGACTATATCCTCCCCGTGTAAGGTCCTACTTTATCCGACGACAGTATATCCTCCCCGTGTAAGGTCCTATTTAATCCGATGATAGTATATCTATCCTCCCCGTGTAAGGCCCTATTTACTCCGATGACAGTATATCTATCCTCCCCGTGCAAGGTCCTATTTAATCCGATGACAGTGTATCCTCCCCGTGTAAGGTCCTATTTAATCCCATGACAGTATATCTATCCTCCCAATGTAAGGTCGTATTTAATCCGATGACAGTATATCTATCCTCCCCGCGTAAGGTCCTATTTAATCCGATGACCGTACATCTATCCCGGTGTAAGGGCCAAATTAATCCGATGACAATATATCCTCCCCGTGCAAGGTCCTACTTAATCCGATGACAGTGTATCTATCCTCACCGTGTAAGGTCCTATTTAATCCGATGACAGTGTATCCTCCCCGTGTAAGGTCCTATTTAATCCCATGACAGTATATCTATCCTCCCAATGTAAGGTCGTATTTAATCCGATGACAGTATATCTATCCTCCCCGCGTAAGGTCCTATTTAATCCGATGACCGTACATCTATCCCGGTGTAAGGGCCAAATTAATCCGATGACAATATATCCTCCCCGTGCAAGGTCCTACTTAATCCGATGACAGTGTATCTATCCTCACCGTGTAAGGTCCTACTTAATCCGATGACAGTGTATCTATCCTCCCCGTGTAAGGCCCTATTTAATCCGATGACAGTATGTCTATCCTCCCCGTGTAAGGTCCTATTTAATCCGATGACAGTATATCCATCCTCCCCGTGTAAGGTCCTATTTACTCCGATGACTATATCCTCCCCGTGTAAGGTCCTACTTTATCCGACGACAGTATATCCTCCCCGTGTAAGGTCCTATTTAATCCGATGATAGTATATCTATCCTCCCCGTGTAAGGCCCTATTTACTCCGATGACAGTATATCTATCCTCCCCGTGCAAGGTCCTATTTAATCCGATGACAGTGTATCCTCCCCGTGTAAGGTCCTATTTAATCCGATGACAGTATATCTATCCTCCCCGTGTAAGGTCCTATTTAATCCGATGACCGTACATCTATCCCGGTGTAAGGGCCAAATTAATCCGATGACAGTATATCCTCAGCGTGCAAGGTCCTACTTAATCCGATGATAGTATATCTATCCTCCCCGTGTAAGGTCCTATTTAATCCGATGGCAGTATATCTATCCTCCCCGTGTAAGGTCCTATTTAATCCGATGACAGTATATCTATCCTCCCCGTGTAAGGTCCTATTTAATCCGATGACAGTATATCTATCCTCCCAGTGTAAGGTCCTATTTAATCCGATGACAGTATATCCTCCCCGTGTAAGGTCCTATTTAATCCGATGACAGTATATCTATCCTCCCCGTGCAAGGTCCTATTTAATCCGATGACAGTATATCTATCCTCCCTGTATAAGGTCCTATTTAATCCGATGGCAGTATATCTATCCTCCCCGTGTAAGGTCCTATTTAATCCGATGACAGTATATCTATCCTCCCCGTGTAAGGTCCTATTTAATCCGATGACAGTATATCCTCCCCGTGTAAGGTGCTATTTAATGAGATGACAGTATATCTATCCTCCCCGTGTAAGGTCCTATTTAATCCGATGACAGTATATCTATCCTCCCCGCGTAAGGTCCTATTTAACCCGATGACAGTATATCTTCCCCGTGTAAGGTCCTATTTAACCCGATGACAGTATATCTATCCTCCCCGTGTAAGGTTCTATTTAATCCGATGACAGTATATCTATCCTCCCCGTTATGGCCCTATTTAATCCTATGACAGTATATCTATCCTCCCCGTGTAAGGCCCTATTTAATCCGATGACAGTATATCCATCCTCCCCGTGTGAGGTCCTATTTAATCCGATGACAGTGTATCTATCCTCCCCGCGTAAGGTCCTATTTAATCCGATGACAGTATATCTATCCTCCCCGTGTAAGGTCCTATTTAATCCGATGACAGTATATCTATCCTCCCCGTGTAAGGTCCTATTTAATCCGGTGACAGTATATCTATCCTCCCCGTGTAAGGTCCTATTTAACCCGATGACAGGATATCTATCCGCCCCGTGTAAGGTCCTTTTTAATCCGATGACAGTATATCTATCCTCCCCGTGTAAGGTCCTATTTAATCCGATGACAGTATGTCTATCCTCCCCGTGTAAGGTCCTATTTAACCCGATGACAGTATATCTTCCCCGTGTAAGGTCCTATTTAATCCGATGACAGTATATCTATCCTCCCCGTGTAAGGTTCTATTTAATCCGGTGACAGTATATCTATCCTCCCCGTTATGGCCCTATTTAATCCGATGACAGTATACCTATCCTCCCCGTGTAAGGCCCTATTTAATTCGATGACAGTATATCCATCCTCCCCGTGTGAGGTCCTATTTAATCCGATGACAGTGTATCTATCCTCCTCGGCTCAGGTCCTATTTAATCCGATGACAGTATATCTATCCTCGCCGTGTAAGGTCCTATTTAA
Source organism: Arenicola marina (assembly GCA_964019135.1). Taxonomy (NCBI): domain Eukaryota; kingdom Metazoa; phylum Annelida; class Polychaeta; family Arenicolidae; genus Arenicola; species Arenicola marina. The sequence goes on along the minus strand of OZ025254.1, from coordinate 20,188,312 downwards.
TCCGATGACAGTATATCTATCCTCCCCGTGTAAGGTCCTATTTAATCCGGTGACAGTATATCTATCCTCCCCGTGTAAGGTCCTATTTAACCCGATGACAGTATATCTATCCGCCCCGTGTAAGGTCCTATTTAATCCGATGACAGTATATCTATCCTCCCCGTGTAAGGTCCTATTTAATCCGATGACAGTATATCTATCCTCCCCGTGTAAGGTTCTATTTAATCCGATGACAGTATATCTATCCTCCCCGTGTAAGGTCCTATTTAATCCGATGACAGTATATCCATCCTCCCCGTGTAAGGTCCTATTTAATCCGATGACAGTATATCTATCCTCCCCGTGTAAGGCCTTTTTTAATCCGATGACAGTATATCCATCCTCCCCGTGTGAGGTACTATTTAATCCGATGACAGTGTATCTATCCACACCGTGTAAGGTCCTATTTAATCCGATGACAGTGTATCTATCCTCCCCGTGTAAGGCCCTATTTAATCCGCTGACAGTATATCTATCCTCCCCGTGTAAGGTCCTATTTAATCCGATGACAGTATATCCATCCTCCCCGTGTAAGGTCCTATTTACTCCGATGACTATATCCTCCCCGTGTAAGGTCCTACTTTATCCGACGACAGTATATCCTCCCCGTGTAAGGTCCTATTTAATCCGATGATAGTATATCTATCCTCCCCGTGTAAGGCCCTATTTACTCCGATGACAGTATATCTATCCTCCCCGTGCAAGGTCCTATTTAATCCGATGACAATGTATCCTCCCCGTGTAAGGTCCTATTTAATCCCATGACAGTATATCTATCCTCCCAATGTAAGGTCGTATTTAATCCGATGACAGTATATCTATCCTCCCCGCGTAAGGTCCTATTTAATCCGATGACCGTACATCTATCCCGGTGTAAGGGCCAAATTAATCCGATGACAATATATCCTCCCCGTGCAAGGTCCTACTTAATCCGATGACAGTGTATCTATCCTCACCGTGTAAGGTCCTATTTAATCCGATGACAGTGTATCTATCCTCCCCGTGTAAGGCCCTATTTAATCCGATGACAGTATGTCTATCCTCCCCGTGTAAGGTCCTATTTAATCCGATGACAGTATATCCATCCTCCCCGTGTAAGGTCCTATTTACTCCGATGACTATATCCTCCCCGTGTAAGGTCCTACTTTATCCGACGACAGTATATCCTCCCCGTGTAAGGTCCCACTTAATCCGATGATAGTATATCTATCCTCCCCGTGTAAGGCCCTATTTACTCCGATGACAGTATATCTATCCTCCCCGTGCAAGGTCCTATTTAATCCGATGACAGTGTATCCTCCCCGTGTAAGGTCCTATTTAATCCGATGACAGTATATCTATCCTCCCCGTGTAAGGTCCTATTTAATCCGATGACCGTACATCTATCCCGGTGTAAGGGCCAAATTAATCCGATGACAGTATATCCTCAGCGTGCAAGGTCCTACTTAATCCGATGATAGTATATCTATCCTCCCCGTGTAAGGTCCTATTTAATCCGATGGCAGTATATCTATCCTCCCCGTGTAAGGTCCTATTTAATCCGATGACAGTATATCTATCCTCCCCGTGTAAGGTCCTATTTAATCCGATGACAGTATATCTATCCTCCCAGTGTAAGGTCCTATTTAATCCGATGACAGTATATCCTCCCCGTGTAAGGTCCTATTTAATCCTATGACAGTATATCTATCCTCCCCGTGTAAGGTCCTATTTAATCCGATGACAGTATATCTATCCTCCCCGTGTAAGGTCCTATTTAATCCGATGACAGTATATCCTCCCCGTGTAAGGTGCTATTTAATGAGATGACAGTATATCTATCCTCCCCGTGTAAGGTCCTATTTAATCCGATGACAGTATATCTATCATCCCCGTGTAAGGTCCTATTTAATCCGATGACAGTATATCCTCCCCGTGTAAGGTTCTATTTAATGCGATGACAGTATATCTATCCTCCCCGTGTAAGGTTCTATTTAATGCGATGACAGTATATCTATCCTCCCCGTGTAAGGTCCTATTTAATCCGGTGACAGTATATCCTCCCCGTGTAAGGTCCTACTTAATCCGATGACACTATATCCTCCCCGTGTAAGGTCATATTTAATCCGATGACAGTATATCCTCACCGTGTAAGGTCCTACTTAATCCGATGACAGTATATCCTCCCCGTGTCAGGTCCTATTTAACCCGATGACAGTATATCTATCCTCCCCGTGTAAGGTCCTATTTAATCCGATGACAGTATATCCTCCCCGTGTAAGGCCCTATTTAATCCGATGACAGTATATCCTCCCCGTGTCAGGTCCTATTTAACCCGATGACAGTATATCTATCCTCACCGTGTAAGGTCCTACTTAATCCGATGACAGTATATCTATCCTCCCCGTGCAAGGTCCTATTTATACCGATGACAGTATATCTATCCTCCCCGTGTAAGGCCCTATTTAATCCGATGACAGTATATCCATCCTCACCGTGTAAGGTCCTACTTAATCCGATGACAGTATATCTATCCTCCCCGTGCAAGGTCCTATTTATACCGATGACAGTATATCCATCCTCCCCGTGTAAGGCCCTATTTAATCCGATGACAGTATATCCATCCTCCCCGTGTAAGGCCCTATTTAATCCGATGACAGTATATCTATCCTCCCCGTATAAGGCCCCACTTAATCCGATGACAGTATATCCTCACCGTGTAAGGTCCTACTTAATCCGATGACAGTATATCCTCCCCGTGTAAGGTCCTATTTAATCCGATAACAGTATATCCTCCCCGTGTGAGGTCCTATTTAATCCGATGACAGTATATCCTCCCCGTGTAAGGTCCTATTTAATCCGATGACAGTATATCTATCCTCCCCGTGTAAGGTCCTATTTAATCCGGTGACAGTATATCTATCCTCCCCGTGTAAGGTCCTATTTAATCCGATGACAGTATATCTATCCTCCCCGTGTAAGGTCCTATTTAATCCGATGACAGTAAATCTATCCTCCCCGTGTAAGGTCCTATTTAATCCGGTGACAGTATATCCTCCCCGTTTAAGGTTCTATTTAATCCGATGACAGTATATCTATCCTCCCAGTGTGAGGTCCTATTTAATCCGGTGACAGTATATCTATCCTCCCCGTGTAAGGTCCTATTTAATCCGGTGACAGTATATCCTCCCCGTGTAAGGTTCTATTTAATCCGATGACAGTATATCTATCCTCCCCGTGTGAGGTCCTATTTAATCCGGTGACAGTATATCTATCCTCCCCGTGTAAGGTCCTATTTAATCCGGTGACAGTATATCCTCCCCGTGTGAGGTCCTATTTAATCCGGTGACAGTATATCTATCCTCCCCGTGTAAGGTCCTATTTAATCCGATGACAGTATATCTATCCTCCCCGTGTAAGGTCCTATTTAATCCGGTGACAGTATATCTATTCTCCCCGTGTAAGGTCCTATTTAACCCGATGACAGTATATCCATCCGCCCCGTGTAAGGTCCTATTTAATCCGATGACAGTATATCTATCCTCCCCGTGTAAGGTCCTATTTAATCCGATGACTATATCCTCCCAGTGTAAGGTCCTATTTAATCCGATGACAGTATATCCTCACCGTGTAAGGTCCTATTTAATCCGATGACAGTATATCCTCCCCGTGTAAGGTCCTATTTAATCCGATAACAGTATATCCTCCCAGTGTAAGGTCCTATTTAATCCGATGACAGTATATCTATCCTCCCCGTGTAAGGTCCTATTTAATCCGATGACAGTATGTCTATCCTCCCCGCGTAAGGTCCTATTTAACCCGATGACAGTATATCTTCTCCGTGTAAGGTCCTATTTAACCCGATGACAGTATATCTATCCTCCCCGTGTAAGGTTCTATTTAATCCGATGACAGTATATCTATCCTCCCCGTTATGGCCCTATTTAATCCTATGACAGTATATCTATCCTCCCCGTGTAAGGCCCTATTTAATCCGATGACAGTATATCCATCCTCCCCGTGTGAGGTCCTATTTAATCCGATGACAGTGTATCTATCCTCCCCGCGTAAGGTCCTATTTAATCCGATCACAGTATATCTATCCTCCCCGTGTAAGGTCCTATTTAATCCGATGACAGTATATCTATCCTCCCCGTGTAAGGTCCTATTTAATCCGGTGACAGTATATCTATCCTCCCCGTGTAAGGTCCTATTTAACCCGATGACAGGATATCTATCCGCCCCGTGTAAGGTCCTTTTTAATCCGATGACAGTATATCTATCCTCCCCGTGTAAGGTCCTATTTAATCCGATGACAGTATGTCTATCCTCCCCGCGTAAGGTCCTATTTAACCCGATGACAGTATATCTTCCCCGTGTAAGGTCCTATTTAATCCGATGACAGTATATCTATCCTCCCCGTGTAAGGTTCTATTTAATCCGGTGACAGTATATCTATCCTCCCCGTTATGGCCCTATTTAATCCGATGACAGTATATCTATCCTCCCCGTGTAAGGCCCTATTTAATTCGATGACAGTATATCCATCCTCCCCGTGTGAGGTCCTATTTAATCCGATGACAGTGTATCTATCCTCCTCGCGTCAGGTCCTATTTAATCCGATGACAGTATATCTATCCTCGCCGTGTAAGGTCCTATTTAATCCGATGACAGTATATCTATCCTCCCCGTGCAAGGTCCTATTTAATCCGGTGACAGTATATCTATCCTCCCCGTGTAAGGTCCTATTTAACCCGATGACAGTATATCTATCCGCCCCGTGTAAGGTCCTATTTAATCCGATGACAGTATATCTATCCTCCCCGTGTAAGGTCCTATTTAATCCGATGACAGTATATCTATCCTCCCCGTGTAAGGTTCTATTTAATCCGATGACAGTATATCTATCCTCCCCGTGTAAGGTCCTATTTAATCCGATGACAGTATATCCATCCTCCCCGTGTAAGGTCCTATTTAATCCGATGACAGTATATCTATCCTCCCCGTGTAAGGCCTTTTTTAATCCGATGACAGTATATCCATCCTCCCCGTGTGAGGTACTATTTAATCCGATGACAGTGTATCTATCCACACCGTGTAAGGTCCTATTTAATCCGATGACAGTGTATCTATCCTCCCCGTGTAAGGCCCTATTTAATCCGCTGACAGTATATCTATCCTCCCCGTGTAAGGTCCTATTTAATCCGATGACAGTATATCCATCCTCCCCGTGTAAGGTCCTATTTACTCCGATGACTATATCCTCCCCGTGTAAGGTCCTACTTTATCCGACGACAGTATATCCTCCCCGTGTAAGGTCCTATTTAATCCGATGATAGTATATCTATCCTCCCCGTGTAAGGCCCTATTTACTCCGATGACAGTATATCTATCCTCCCCGTGCAAGGTCCTATTTAATCCGATGACAGTGTATCCTCCCCGTGTAAGGTCCTATTTAATCCCATGACAGTATATCTATCCTCCCAATGTAAGGTCGTATTTAATCCGATGACAGTATATCTATCCTCCCCGCGTAAGGTCCTATTTAATCCGATGACCGTACATCTATCCCGGTGTAAGGGCCAAATTAATCCGATGACAATATATCCTCCCCGTGCAAGGTCCTACTTAATCCGATGACAGTGTATCTATCCTCACCGTGTAAGGTCCTATTTAATCCGATGACAGTGTATCCTCCCCGTGTAAGGTCCTATTTAATCCCATGACAGTATATCTATCCTCCCAATGTAAGGTCGTATTTAATCCGATGACAGTATATCTATCCTCCCCGCGTAAGGTCCTATTTAATCCGATGACCGTACATCTATCCCGGTGTAAGGGCCAAATTAATCCGATGACAATATATCCTCCCCGTGCAAGGTCCTACTTAATCCGATGACAGTGTATCTATCCTCACCGTGTAAGGTCCTACTTAATCCGATGACAGTGTATCTATCCTCCCCGTGTAAGGCCCTATTTAATCCGATGACAGTATGTCTATCCTCCCCGTGTAAGGTCCTATTTAATCCGATGACAGTATATCCATCCTCCCCGTGTAAGGTCCTATTTACTCCGATGACTATATCCTCCCCGTGTAAGGTCCTACTTTATCCGACGACAGTATATCCTCCCCGTGTAAGGTCCTATTTAATCCGATGATAGTATATCTATCCTCCCCGTGTAAGGCCCTATTTACTCCGATGACAGTATATCTATCCTCCCCGTGCAAGGTCCTATTTAATCCGATGACAGTGTATCCTCCCCGTGTAAGGTCCTATTTAATCCGATGACAGTATATCTATCCTCCCCGTGTAAGGTCCTATTTAATCCGATGACCGTACATCTATCCCGGTGTAAGGGCCAAATTAATCCGATGACAGTATATCCTCAGCGTGCAAGGTCCTACTTAATCCGATGATAGTATATCTATCCTCCCCGTGTAAGGTCCTATTTAATCCGATGGCAGTATATCTATCCTCCCCGTGTAAGGTCCTATTTAATCCGATGACAGTATATCTATCCTCCCCGTGTAAGGTCCTATTTAATCCGATGACAGTATATCTATCCTCCCAGTGTAAGGTCCTATTTAATCCGATGACAGTATATCCTCCCCGTGTAAGGTCCTATTTAATCCGATGACAGTATATCTATCCTCCCCGTGCAAGGTCCTATTTAATCCGATGACAGTATATCTATCCTCCCTGTATAAGGTCCTATTTAATCCGATGGCAGTATATCTATCCTCCCCGTGTAAGGTCCTATTTAATCCGATGACAGTATATCTATCCTCCCCGTGTAAGGTCCTATTTAATCCGATGACAGTATATCCTCCCCGTGTAAGGTGCTATTTAATGAGATGACAGTATATCTATCCTCCCCGTGTAAGGTCCTATTTAATCCGATGACAGTATATCTATCCTCCCCGCGTAAGGTCCTATTTAACCCGATGACAGTATATCTTCCCCGTGTAAGGTCCTATTTAACCCGATGACAGTATATCTATCCTCCCCGTGTAAGGTTCTATTTAATCCGATGACAGTATATCTATCCTCCCCGTTATGGCCCTATTTAATCCTATGACAGTATATCTATCCTCCCCGTGTAAGGCCCTATTTAATCCGATGACAGTATATCCATCCTCCCCGTGTGAGGTCCTATTTAATCCGATGACAGTGTATCTATCCTCCCCGCGTAAGGTCCTATTTAATCCGATGACAGTATATCTATCCTCCCCGTGTAAGGTCCTATTTAATCCGATGACAGTATATCTATCCTCCCCGTGTAAGGTCCTATTTAATCCGGTGACAGTATATCTATCCTCCCCGTGTAAGGTCCTATTTAACCCGATGACAGGATATCTATCCGCCCCGTGTAAGGTCCTTTTTAATCCGATGACAGTATATCTATCCTCCCCGTGTAAGGTCCTATTTAATCCGATGACAGTATGTCTATCCTCCCCGTGTAAGGTCCTATTTAACCCGATGACAGTATATCTTCCCCGTGTAAGGTCCTATTTAATCCGATGACAGTATATCTATCCTCCCCGTGTAAGGTTCTATTTAATCCGGTGACAGTATATCTATCCTCCCCGTTATGGCCCTATTTAATCCGATGACAGTATACCTATCCTCCCCGTGTAAGGCCCTATTTAATTCGATGACAGTATATCCATCCTCCCCGTGTGAGGTCCTATTTAATCCGATGACAGTGTATCTATCCTCCTCGGCTCAGGTCCTATTTAATCCGATGACAGTATATCTATCCTCGCCGTGTAAGGTCCTATTTAATCCGATGACAGTATATCTATCCTCCCCGTGTAAGGTCCTATTTAATCCGGTGACAGTATATCTATCCTCCCCGTGTAAGGTCCTATTTAACCCGATGACAGTATATCTATCCGCCCCGTGTAAGGTCCTATTTAATCCGATGACAGTATATCTATCCTCCCCGTGTAAGGTCCTATTTAATCCGATGACAGTATATCTATCCTCCCCGTGTAAGGTTCTATTTAATCCGATGACAGTATATCTATCCTCCCCGTGTAAGGTCCTATTTAATCCGATGACAGTATATCCATCCTCCCCGTGTAAGGTCCTATTTAATCCGATGACAGTATATCTATCCTCCCCGTGTAAGGCCTTTTTTAATCCGATGACAGTATATCCATCCTCCCCGTGTGAGGTACTATTTAATCCGATGACAGTGTATCTATCCACACCGTGTAAGGTCCTATTTAATCCGATGACAGTGTATCTATCCTCCCCGTGTAAGGCCCTATTTAATCCGCTGACAGTATATCTATCCTCCCCGTGTAAGGTCCTATTTAATCCGATGACAGTATATCCATCCTCCCCGTGTAAGGTCCTATTTACTCCGATGACTATATCCTCCCCGTGTAAGGTCCTACTTTATCCGACGACAGTATATCCTCCCCGTGTAAGGTCCTATTTAATCCGATGATAGTATATCTATCCTCCCCGTGTAAGGCCCTATTTACTCCGATGACAGTATATCTATCCTCCCCGTGCAAGGTCCTATTTAATCCGATGACAATGTATCCTCCCCGTGTAAGGTCCTATTTAATCCCATGACAGTATATCTATCCTCCCAATGTAAGGTCGTATTTAATCCGATGACAGTATATCTATCCTCCCCGCGTAAGGTCCTATTTAATCCGATGACCGTACATCTATCCCGGTGTAAGGGCCAAATTAATCCGATGACAATATATCCTCCCCGTGCAAGGTCCTACTTAATCCGATGACAGTGTATCTATCCTCACCGTGTAAGGTCCTATTTAATCCGATGACAGTGTATCTATCCTCCCCGTGTAAGGCCCTATTTAATCCGATGACAGTATGTCTATCCTCCCCGTGTAAGGTCCTATTTAATCCGATGACAGTATATCCATCCTCCCCGTGTAAGGTCCTATTTACTCCGATGACTATATCCTCCCCGTGTAAGGTCCTACTTTATCCGACGACAGTATATCCTCCCCGTGTAAGGTCCCACTTAATCCGATGATAGTATATCTATCCTCCCCGTGTAAGGCCCTATTTACTCCGATGACAGTATATCTATCCTCCCCGTGCAAGGTCCTATTTAATCCGATGACAGTGTATCCTCCCCGTGTAAGGTCCTATTTAATCCGATGACAGTATATCTATCCTCCCCGTGTAAGGTCCTATTTAATCCGATGACCGTACATCTATCCCGGTGTAAGGGCCAAATTAATCCGATGACAGTATATCCTCAGCGTGCAAGGTCCTACTTAATCCGATGATAGTATATCTATCCTCCCCGTGTAAGGTCCTATTTAATCCGATGGCAGTATATCTATCCTCCCCGTGTAAGGTCCTATTTAATCCGATGACAGTATATCTATCCTCCCCGTGTAAGGTCCTATTTAATCCGATGACAGTATATCTATCCTCCCAGTGTAAGGTCCTATTTAATCCGATGACAGTATATCCTCCCCGTGTAAGGTCCTATTTAATCCTATGACAGTATATCTATCCTCCCCGTGTAAGGTCCTATTTAATCCGATGACAGTATATCTATCCTCCCCGTGTAAGGTCCTATTTAATCCGATGACAGTATATCCTCCCCGTGTAAGGTGCTATTTAATGAGATGACAGTATATCTATCCTCCCCGTGTAAGGTCCTATTTAATCCGATGACAGTATATCTATCATCCCCGTGTAAGGTCCTATTTAATCCGATGACAGTATATCCTCCCCGTGTAAGGTTCTATTTAATGCGATGACAGTATATCTATCCTCCCCGTGTAAGGTTCTATTTAATGCGATGACAGTATATCTATCCTCCCCGTGTAAGGTCCTATTTAATCCGGTGACAGTATATCCTCCCCGTGTAAGGTCCTACTTAATCCGATGACACTATATCCTCCCCGTGTAAGGTCATATTTAATCCGATGACAGTATATCCTCACCGTGTAAGGTCCTACTTAATCCGATGACAGTATATCCTCCCCGTGTCAGGTCCTATTTAACCCGATGACAGTATATCTATCCTCCCCGTGTAAGGTCCTATTTAATCCGATGACAGTATATCCTCCCCGTGTAAGGCCCTATTTAATCCGATGACAGTATATCCTCCCCGTGTCAGGTCCTATTTAACCCGATGACAGTATATCTATCCTCACCGTGTAAGGTCCTACTTAATCCGATGACAGTATATCTATCCTCCCCGTGCAAGGTCCTATTTATACCGATGACAGTATATCTATCCTCCCCGTGTAAGGCCCTATTTAATCCGATGACAGTATATCCATCCTCACCGTGTAAGGTCCTACTTAATCCGATGACAGTATATCTATCCTCCCCGTGCAAGGTCCTATTTATACCGATGACAGTATATCCATCCTCCCCGTGTAAGGCCCTATTTAATCCGATGACAGTATATCCATCCTCCCCGTGTAAGGCCCTATTTAATCCGATGACAGTATATCTATCCTCCCCGTATAAGGCCCCACTTAATCCGATGACAGTATATCCTCACCGTGTAAGGTCCTACTTAATCCGATGACAGTATATCCTCCCCGTGTAAGGTCCTATTTAATCCGATAACAGTATATCCTCCCCGCGTAAGGTCCTATTTAACCCGATGACAGTATATCCTCCCCGTGTAAGGTCCTATTTAATCCGATGACAGTATATCTATCCTCCCCGTGTAAGGTCCTATTTAATCCGATGACAGTATATCTATCCTCCCCGTGTAAGGTCCTATTTAATCCGATGACAGTATATCTATCCTCCCCGTGTAAGGCCCTATTTAATCCGATGACAGTATATCTATCTTCCCCGTGTAAGGCCCTATTTAATCCGATGACAGTATATCCATCCTCCCCGTGTAAGGTCCTATTTAACCCGATGACAGTGTATCTATCCTCCCCGTGTAAGGTCCTATTTAATCCGATGACAGTGTATCTATCCTCACCGTGTAAGGTCCTATTTAATCCGATGACAGTGTATCTATCCTCCCCGTGTAAGGCCCTATTTAATCCGATGACAGTATATCTATCCTCCCCGTGTAAGGTCCTATTTAATCCGATGACAGTATATCCATCCTCCCCGTGTAAGGTCCTATTTAACCCGATGACAGTATATATATCCTCCCCGTGTAAGGCTCTATTTAATCCGATGACAGTATATCCATCCTCCCCGTGTAAGGTCCTATTTAATCCGATGACAGTATATCCATCCTCCCCGTGTAAGGTCCTATTTAATCCGATGACAGTATATCCATCCTCCCCGTGTGAGGTCCTATTTAATCCGATGACAGTGTATCTATCCTCCCCGTGTAAGGTCCTATTTAATCCGATGACAGTATATCCATCCTCCCAGTGTGAGGTCCTATTTAATCCGATGACAGTGTATCTATCTTCCTCGTGTAAGGTCCTATTTAATCCGATGACAGTATATGTATCCTCCCCGTGTGAGGTCCTATTTAATCCGATGACAGTGTATCTATCTTCCTCGTGTAAGGTCCTATTTAATCCGATGACAGTATATCCATCCTCCCAGTGTGAGGTCCTATTTAATCCGATGACAGTGTATCTATCTTCCTCGTGTAAGGTCCTATTTAATCCGATGACAGTATATGTATCCTCCCCGCGTAAGATCCTATTTAATCCGATGACAGTATATCTATCCTCCCCGTGTAAGGTCCTATTTAATCCGATGACAGTATATCCATCCTCCCCGTGTGAGGTCCTATTTAATCCGATGACAGTGTATCTATCCTCCCCGTGTAAGGTCCTATTTAATCCCATGACAGTATATCTATCCTCCCCGTGTAAGGTCCTATTTAATCCGATGACAGTATATCTATCCTCCCCGTGTAAGGTCCTATTTAATCCGATGACAGTATATGTATCCTCCCCGTGTGAGGTCCTATTTAATCCGATGACAGTATATCTATCCTCCCCGTGTAAGGCCCTATTTAATCCGATGACAGTATATCCATCCTCCCCGTGTGAGGTCCTATTTAATCCGATGACAGTATATCCTCCCCGTGTAAGGTCCTATTTAATCCGATGACAGTATATCTATCCTCCCCGTGTAAGGTCCTACTTAATCCGATGACAGTATATCCATCCTCCCCGTGTAAGGTCCTATTTAATCCAATGACAGTATATCTATCCTCCCCGTGTAAGGTCCTATTTAATCCGATGACAGTATATCTATCCTCCCCGTGTAAGGCCCTATTTAATCCGATGACAGTATATCCATCCTCCCCGTGTGAGGTACTATTTAATCCGATGACAGTGTATCTATCCTCCCCGTGTAAGGTCCTATTTAATCCGATGACAGTGTATCTATCCTCCCCGTGTAAGGTCCTATTTAATCCGATGACAGTATATCCATCCTCCCCGTGTAAGGTCCTATTGAATCCGATGACAGTATATCCATCCTCCCCGTGTGAGGTCCTATTTAATCCGATGACAGTGTATCTATCCTCCCCGTGTAAGGTCCTATTTAATCCGATGACAGTATATCCATCCTCCCCGTGTAAGGTCCTATTTAATCCGATGACAGTATATCTATCCTCCCCGTGTAAGGCCGTATTTAATCCGATGACAGTATATCCATCCTCCCCGTGTGAGGTACTATTTAATCCGATGACAGTATATCCATCCTCCCCGTGGATAGTCCTATTTAATCCGATGACAGTATATCCTCCCCGTGTAAGGTTCTATTTAATGCGATGACAGTATATCTATCCTCCCCGTGTAAGGTCCTATTTAATCCGGTGACAGTATATCTATCCTCCCCGTGCAAGGTCCTATTTATACCGATGACACTATATCCTCACCGTGTAAGGCCCTACTTAATCCGATGACAGTATATCCTCCCCGTGTAAGGTCCTATTTAATCCGATAACAGTATATCCTCCCAGTGTATGGTCCTATTTAATCCGATGACAGTATATCCATCCTCCCCGTGTAAGGTCCTATTTAATCCGATGACAGTATATCCATCCTCCCCGTGTAAGGTCCTATTTAATCCGATGACAGTATATCTATCATCCCCGTGTAAGGCCCTATTTAATCCGATGACAGTATATCCATCCTCCCCGTGTGAGGTCCTATTTAATCCGATGACAGTGTATCTATCCTCCCCGTGTAAGGTCCTATTTAATCCGATGACAGTATATCCATCCTCCCCGTGTAAGGTCCTATTTAATCCGATGACAGTATATCTATCCTCCCCGTGTAAGGCCCTATTTAATCCGATGACAGTATATCCATCCTCCCCGTGTAAGGCCCTATTTAATCTGATGACAGTATATCCATCCTCCCCGTGTGAGGTACTATTTAATACGATGACAGTGTATCTATCCTCCCCGTGTAAGGTCATATTTAATCCGATGACAGTGTATCTATCCTCCCCGTGTAAGGTCCTATTTAATCCGATGACAGTATATCTATCCTCCCCGTGTAAGGTCCTATTTAATCCGATGACAGTGTATCTATCCTCCCCGTGTAAGGTCCTATTTAATCCGATGACAGTGTATCTATCCTCCCCGTGTAAGGTCCTATTTAATCCGATGACAGTATATCCATCCTCCCCGTGTGAGGTACTATTTAATCCGATGACAGTGTATCTATCCTCCCCGTGTAAGGTCTTATTTAATCCGATGACAGTGTATCTATCCTCCCCGTGTAAGGTCCTATTTAATCCGATGACAGTATATCTATCCTCCCCGTGTAAGGTCCTATTTAATCCGATGACAGTATATCTATCATCCCCGTGTAAGGCCCTATTTAATCCGATGACAGTATATCCATCCTCCCCGTGTAAGGTCCTATTTAATCCGATGACAGTATATCCATCCTCTCCGTGTAAGGTTGTATTTAATCCGATGACAGTATATCTATCCTCCCCGTATAAGGCCCCACTTAATCCGATAACAGTATATCCTCCACGCGTAAGGTCCTATTTAATCCGATGACAGTATATCCATCCTCCTCGTGTAAGGTCCTATTTAATCCGATGGCAGTATATCTATCCTCCCCGTGTAATGTCCTATTTAATCCGATGACAGTATATCTATCCTCCCCGTGTAAGGTCCTATTTAATCCGATGACAGTATATCTATCCTCCCCGTGTAATGTCCTATTTAATCCGATGACAGTATATCTATCCTCCCCGTGTAATGTCCTATTTAATCCGATGACAGTATATCTATCCTCACCGCGTAAGATCCTATTTAATCCGATGACAGTATATCCATCCTCCCCGTGTAAGGTCCTATTTAATCCGATGACAGTATATCTATCCTCCCCGTGTAATGTCCTATTTAATCCGATGACAGTATATCTATCCTCACCGCGTAAGGTCCTATTTAATCCGATGACAGTATATCCATCCTCCCCGTGTAAGGTCCTATTTAATCCGATGACAGTATATCTATCCTCCTCGTGTAAGGCCCTATTTAATCTGATGACAGTATATCCATCCTCCCCGTGTAAGGTCCTATTTAATCCGATGACAGTATATCTATCCTCCCCGTGTAAGGCCCTATTTAATCCGATGACAGTATATCCATCCTCCCCGTGTAAGGTCCTACTTAATCCGATGACAGTATATCCTCACCGTGTAAGGTCCTACTTAATCCGATGACAGTATATCCTCCCCGTGTAAGGTCCTATTTAATCCGATAACAGTATATCCTCCCAGTGTAAGGTCCTATTTAATCCGATGACAGTATATCCATCCTCCCCGTGTAAGGTCCTATTTAATCCGATGACAGTATATCCATCCTCCCCGTGTAAGGTCCTATTTAATCCGATGACAGTATATCTATCCTCCCCATGTAAGGCCCTATTTAATCCGATGACAGTGTATCCATCCTCCCCGTGTGAGGTCCTATTTAATCCGATGACAGTGTATCTATCCTCCCCGTGTAAGGTCCTATTTAATCCGATGACAGTATATCCATCCTCCCCGTGTAAGGTCCTATTTAATCCGATGACAGTACATCTATCCTCCCCGTGTAAGGCCCTATTTAATCCGATGACAGTATATCTATCCTCCCCGTGTAAGGCCCTATTTAATCCGATGAGAGTATATCCATCCTCCCCGTGTGAGGTACTATTTAATACGATGACAGTGTATCTATCCTCCCCGTGTAAGGTCCTATTTAATCCGATGACAGTGTATCCATCCTCCCCGTGTAAGGTCCTATTTAATCCGATGACAGTGTATCTATCCTCCCCGTGTAAGGTCCTATTTAATCGGATGACAGTGTATCTATCCTCCCCGTGCAAGGTCCTATTTAATCCGATGACAGTGTATCTATCCTCCCCGTGTAAGGTCTTATTTAATCCGATGACATTGTATCTATCCTCCTCGTGTAAGGTCCTATTTAATCCGATGACAGTGTATCTATCCTCCGCGTGTAAGGTCCTATTTAATCCGATGACAGTGTATCTATCCTCCCCGTGTAAGGTCCTATTTAATCCGATGACAGTGTATCTATCCTCCCCGTGTAAGGTCCTATTTAATCCGATGACAGTGTATCTATCCTCCCCGTGTAAGGTCCTATTTAATCCGATGACAGTGTATCTATCCTCCCCGTGTAAGGCCCTATTTAATCCGATGACAGTATATCTATCCTCCCCGTGTGAGGTCCTATTTAATCCGATGACAGTATATCCATCCTCCCCGTGTAAGGTCCTATTTAATCCGATGACAGTGTATCTATCCTCCCCGTGTAAGGTCCTATTTAATCCGATGACAGTATATCTATCCTCCCCGTGTAAGGTCCTATTTAATCCGATGACAGTGTATCTATCCTCCCCGTGTAAGGTCCTATTTAATCCGATGACAGTGTATCTATCCTCCCCGTGTAAGGTCCTATTTAATCTGATGACAGTGTATCTATCCTCCCCGTGTAAGGTCCTATTTAATCCGATGACAGTGTATCTATCCTCCCCGTGTAAGGTCCTATTTAATCCGATGACAGTGTATCTATCCTCCCCGTGTAAGGTCCTATTTAATCCGATGACAGTATATCTATCCTCCCCGTGTAAGGTCCTATTTAATCCGATGACAGTGTATCTATCCTCCCCGTGTAAGGTCCTATTTAATCCGATGACAGTATATCTATCCTCCTCGTGTAAGGCCCTATTTAATCCGATGACAGTGTATCTATCCTCCCCGTGTAAGGTCCTATTTAATCCGATGACAGTATATCCATCCTCCCCGTGTAAGGTCCTATTTAATCCGATGACAGTATATCTATCCTCCCCGTGTAAGGCCCTATTGAATCCGATGACAGTGTATCCATCCTCCCCGTGTAAGGTCCTATTTAATCCGATGACAGTATATCTATCCTCCCCGTGTAAGGTCCTATTTAATCCGATGACAGTATATCTATCCTCCCCGTGTAAGGTCCTATTTAATCCGATGACAGTATATCTATCCTCCCCGTGTAAGGTCCTATTTAATCCCATCACAGTATATCCTCCCCGTGTGAGGTCCTATTTAATCCGATGACAGTATATCCATCCTCCCCGTGTAAGGTCCTATTTAATCCGATGACAGTATATCTATCCTCCCCGTATAAGGCCCCACTTAATCTGATGAGAGTATATCCTCTCCGTGTAAGGTCCTATTTAATCCGATGACAGTATATCTATCCTCCCCGTGTAAGGTCCTTTTTAATCCGATGACAGTATATCCTCCCCGTGTAAGGCCCTATTTAATCCGATGACAGTATATCTATCCTCCCCGTGTAAGGTCCTATTTAATCCGATGACAGTATATCTATCCTCCCCGTGTAAGGCCCTATTTAATCCGATGACAGTATATCTATCCTCCCCGTGTAAGGTCCTATTTAATCCGATGACAGTATATCTATCCTCCCCGTGTAAGGCCCTATTTAATCCGATGACAGTATATCTATCCTCCCCGTGTGAGGTCCTATTTAATCCGATGACAGTATATCCATCCTCCCCGTGTAAGGTCCTATTTAATCCGATGACAGTATATCTATCCTCCCCGTATAAGGCCCCACTTAATCTGATGAGAGTATATCCTCTCCGTGTAAGGTCCTATTTAATCCGATGACAGTATATCTATCCTCCCCGTGTAAGGTCCTTTTTAATCCGATGACAGTATATCCTCCCCGTGTAAGGCCCTATTTAATCCGATGACAGTATATCTATCCTCCCCGTGTAAGGTCCTATTTAATCCGATGACAGTATATCTATCCTCCCCGTGTAAGGCCCTATTTAATCCGATGACAGTATATCTATCCTCCCCGTGTAAGGTCCTATTTAATCCGATGACAGTATATCTATCCTCCCATGTAAGGTTATATTAAACATAAGCCTCCATGATAATGAACATCTTCTTGTTCGCCCTTTGGAGCTCAGTTTTGGTGCTGAATTACAATTCACAAACACAATTTTTCCCATAGAAGTCAGCGAATAAAAGTGATACAGATTATCGCCCAACACGTGGTCGGCACCGGCTTTTTAGAGCGAAAGCAGTTACCGCGGCATACCTTCTCCGTTAAATCGTCGGATAAACGAGAAGAATGTGCTGATTTAGGGGAA
The DNA here is from genome assembly GCA_964019135.1 of Arenicola marina. NCBI lineage: Eukaryota > Metazoa > Annelida > Polychaeta > Arenicolidae > Arenicola > Arenicola marina. Next base: position 20,170,704 of record OZ025254.1, on the reverse strand, counting down.
ATCCGATACAGGTAAAACTCTGTCGGATGAATGGTTTTCTGGTTTGTCGGTGGCGCAATAAACGAGCTATAAAATGGAGAATAAATTAATGAGACAACGTTACCAACTGGGTCTGTGGCCCAGTCTGGGTCTGTCTGGGATCAATACGTCTTAATCGTCTTGGGATTTTTTTTTTGCAAATTGGCAAAAATAGGAAAGAAAGACGAGTACCTACCTAACGGTTCAGGCCTACGGCTTAGTCCAGTAATGGCGTTAGTAAGAGTCCAAAATAAATGGTCAGTAAACGTGCGTCTAATGAAACAAAACTTCAATGTTGCGTTGACAACGGGTCCTATGAGCAACTTTCAGCCGTAGCAAGCAATGACTCAGCAATAATTGGCCGAAATGTATCAACATTATCTACCCTAACAACGTGACGAATCAATTATTTAGCGGTAACACTTCATTTACTCTTCACATTAAATTTATGCGTTCATCGCCGCCGCGCTAGCGTCCCAACGTTGCCAGTATCCCGGCAGAGACGCTCGACATGTGTTTTACTGGACTCGTGCCCGATCTGCACGGACTCTTTCCGTTCTCACAGATTAGTTCTCGTTTAACGTCCCTCTCCGTAAACGGAACGTCGTCTACGGGTATCGTAAACTATGAGCGTCTCCGCTTATCCACGTGGCTGGTCGTCTGCTAGCCTGGCTCACCTGCTCACGTACACCGCGAAATCGCAAAAAGAAAATTAAGAGACAAGAAACCGATAATTTGATGAAACAATAGTTACTGATAAGTGTTAGGAAAATCAGTATGGAAGACTTTATTTATAGAATATCTACGTCATTCTACGCCAGTAAAATGTGCTACATGTTTTCATGTCTATGATTATGTACATGTCTAGGCCTATATGTTTTTCTAGAAAAAAAAAAAGGACCTTGAACAGTTTTTTTTATTTGATCCATTTAAGTTACATGCATCACTATGGGACTCTAGGTGGTCGTAAACATATAAATGTGAATAATTGTCAAATCTATATTTTTTGGGATAAGCCGTATGATGCGATAACGTCACTTCCGGTACATTGGATAAAATTGTCATAAATCGAAAATCTAAAAATCGCAAAATACGTATGTGGCGCCATCTTGTAGCCAATGAGATCCCATTTTCGTCTCTAACATAAAGTTACTATGTTCCTATCTGACTTCCGGTTCCAAAGCGGCTGGAAATTCCCGATGGGACTCTCCATGTTAAAAACGCCCATCTCTCATCAATACGGCGACATATTCTCGAACATTTTAGAAGTGCCTTCTTCAAACAGTCCCTTAATTTACGTTGTGTAAGCAGGTATCCAATAGACAATGCCCATTCCATGTGCTATTCAATCCGGAAATGCCTTCACAGGGTTTTTATTTTGCATTTGGCCAATGGTGAAAGATGGTGGGATTTCTGGTGCTGGCATCCTATTCAAGCCATACCTCTATGCGTAAAAAAATGTGGATGGATAGTACTGAGATGAGCTTTCAACTGTAAACATGGTGACATAACTCTTTGGTTTATAGTTGAAAACGTTCAACATAGGAACCTATGGAGATAATCAAACTTCCTACAATTTAACGTACTTCCGTTTGGGCGATTTCAGTTTCTTCACCATGGCGAGTGATGTTGGCGAGTACAAGAGACTTAGGGCACGCCCACGACGAAAGCATGTCTCAATTTCGTTTCCATGACACCGGAACATTTTCCCAATGATAAAATATACGTATTCTGGCAGAGCATTTTCTCTCTCATTTACAAGTAGCCCCCGACTAATCTTATTCACATAAGTTTTTACTACCTTCTTCACCTTCTTCAATACATGCAGCGACATTTTTTTATTTTTTTATTCAGTAACAGTAATTTTGCTACATATACATAATATATAACTATAACATACATGCAAAATGAAAGGAACAGAGCGTACATACAAAGTCTAATGATAAATTACATTTAATTTACCCTTTATCCATCAGTTCTTTTACACTCTTCCACTTGTTATAATATATTTTTTTTCCGGTCTCCTTAGAAAGAATTGAAGTTTCTAATTTATATAACCTTTTGATTTGTCTTATCACTGCTGGAAGGTCTAAACCTTTATCTTTACATCGTGCCGCAAATATATACTTTTTAACCATTATACACATGTGGTCTACCAATAAATGTTCCTGTTCCGTTATGCCCAGAAGAACGTTCATCTTATTAATAAGCTTTGAAATGTCAATACATGGTCGGAGGTAAGTAATAAAAGCTTCCAAAAAGTGCTGTACAACTGGACAATCCCAAAATAAATGCTCTATCGTTTCTGTTTCTATTTGACAAAATGCACAAACTTGAGTGTCGCTTTCCTTGATGCCACACATTTTCAAATATTTATTTGTTGCAGTGATTCTTTGCAATATCTTATATTGGAAGCCCCGGCACTTATTCTCAGTAGTAGACTTGAACGGTTGAGAAAAGATATCTATCCATCTGTTGTCATCTATTGTATTTCCTAGGTTTTTTTCCCATCGTATCTTCCTGCTTGCTACTAAGCTTGTATCTTTGATCATTTTCCAATAAACCAAATTGCAGCATCTCTCCGCCCGTGTGACCTCAGACAAAACTGGGTCCGTTCGATCACTTGGTGGATTATTTATGTTTCCAGCTTTGCCAAACCACGTGTGAAGTACTTCGTTTCTCAAGCAGAGGTAGTCTAAGAAATTAATTGCCACCCTATATTTTTCTATAAAACACCTATGTGATAGTGAGGAACCGTCCTTATCCAATAAATTCATGACCAACCGGAAGTTATTTGCAATCAGCTGTGTTTTATTTCTTAACATTAAGATTTTTTTGATATCTGGCATTCCAAAAAGTATAATACATTTCTGTTCCCTCCGCGTCACATATGTCTCTATATATACCCCATGCTACAAGGACTTCTTTCCAAAACGCATTTGTGACACCCCTCACCTGCCAGAAAATGGATTTTGGATCTAGACTCCAAACTAGGGACGTATCTCTTTCCATTAGAATACATTTCGCCACATGTTGCCAGCTCCCTTCGGTTGTTTCGAGACGTTTTATTCACGACACTCGCAGTGAGTGTATTAACGTTGTTAGGAGTGTCAATTTTAGCCCACCGTCTTCGTATTTTTGGGCTAGCAAGCTTCTGGAGATCTTTGATTTTTTCCCATCCCACAAAAAATCAGCTATAGTATGCTGCATTCTCTCTATTATTATCTTTTCAGATGGTATAATTGACTAAATATGGATGATTTTGGGGATAACCAATGTTTTTATAACAGTTACTTTTCCAAGTATCGATAGATTTCTCGATCTGTAACTTCTTAATACTTTCTTCATTTTCAAAACCTTACTATCAACATTGTTTTCCAGCACCTTTACCATTTCTGTGTCGAAAACTATACCCAGTAATTTAAACCTCTTGACCCATTGTATCAGGTAACCCTGGCATAATCTAGTTTCTGAATTCTCTTTGGACCCAAGCCACACTGCCTGCGTCTTATCCATATTTATTCTTAAACCAGAACACAAATAGAATAGTCTAAAGATCTTCAACGCCGCTGTTAACGATCTTTCATCATCCTTAAGCAGCAGAAAAGTATCATCTGCATATTGACCAAGCAGTATGCTCTTGTTCCCTATTTGAATACCTTTGACATCTCGACTCCTCTTTAGCTCTTGAGCAAGTGGCTCTATGGCAAGGATAAATATGTATGGGGACAAGGGGTCCCCCTGTCGGCAGCCTCTTCCCAATCTCAAGAATCTGGAGAAATGGCCATTATTGATCACACAACTTTCGGCATCTTTATAAAGTAATTGGAACAAGTTCACGAATTCATTTCCAAAATTATAAGCTCGTAGAGTTTTATTAATGTATTCCCAATCAACCGTATCGAATGCTTTTCGAAATCTATCAATAAAAGTGAACCTGCCTGTTTTGTATAGTTAAGATAGTCCATCACATCATCGATCAGACGAGTATTTTCACCGATAAACCGGCCCTTTAAGAACCCTTTTTGGTCCGAGCTTATAACTTTGGGTAAAACATGCTTTAAGCGTGAGGCAAGTACCCCTGACAACACTTTATAATCACAATTTAATAAAGAAATAGGACGCCAGTTTTTCATGAGATCCCTTGGTTTTCCTGGCTTCGGTATACAAGTAATGATTCCCTGGCGTTGTGTTGTGGACAAGAGCTTCTCATTTATGCCATACTGCAAGCTCCTGGTCAGGTAATGGCCCATATCATTCAAAAAAAAAATTTAAAATTCACATGGGAAACCATCCGATCCCGGCGATTTACCGTTTTTCATAGTTAACAGAGCCTGTTTAATTTCTTCCACTGTCACAACACTTTCGCAAAATAACCTTTCTGATTCTTCAATTTTTGTGACATTTTCCTCGGATAAAAATACTGCAGTTTCTGTATTCCACTGTGTTTTACTAGTGGCATATAAGTTCTTATAAAAGTTATATTGTTCATCTAGTATGTCTTTGGCCTCTCTAATTTCACGACCTTCTATCTGTAACTTGGTTATGAGTTTACTAGTATAGTTTCGCTTTTCTAACTGACAAAAATATTTACTAGGCTTTTCGCCATCTTCATACAAAGTTATCCTCGCTCTCACTATCGCACCCTTTAGTCTGGCATTTCTTATGTCGTAAAGTTGGTCTTTCTTTTCGTTTAACATATTGTCTCTGTCGCCTTCTTCTTTATCCATTTCTATCTCCATTTGACGTATTTCATTCTCTAGCTTTGTTTCTCTTTCTTTCATTAGACGTTTCTTATATGACCCATACGATATGGTTTTGCCTCTTATTTCCATCTTCAAAACGTCCAAAAACAATGAGTCATTAACCGTTAGCTTGATATCGTGATCTTGTAAAATTTCTCCGGGCTGGGCATATTGCTCAACCACTTGTCTTATTGTCCCCTTTACCATTTCGACATGGTTTTTATCCTTCAGAAGGGAGACATTAATTTTCCAAAAGCCTCTTCCCCTTTTTTCTGCAGAGTCGTTGATCGCAAACATAATTAGCGAGTGGTCCTATCTGTATTTTATATTTATATCTATATCCACCATATTTGCCAGTAGATCTGGGGTTACCAGAAAGAAATCTAACCTTGCATATTTTTGGGTCTGCCCCCACTCTTCCAAGTAAAACGTCTGGCGCTAGGATTTTGTGATCTCCACGGATCAACCAAGTCAAATTCCTCACACATAGAGTTTACAACTTTTCTAGCTTTTACATTGTTTTGTCTGGAGTATCCCTTCGTATCCAATTCAAAATTCTGAACAAGATTCCAGTCACCACATAGTAGTATAGACACATTTTGTAATTGTTTGATCCGATTTGATATGTGCTCAAAAAAAGCAGGGGTGTCTGTATTTGGCCCATACACTGATACCACTGTTATCGATTGACCTATCAAATCTAAATCAATGGCGACATAGTTTCCTTCCGTATCAGTTATCACTTCCTTGACATTAAACTCAAAGTTGTTATTGAACAGTATGGCCGTCCCCCTAGCATTGCTTTTATATGAACTGAAAAACGCTTTATACCCCCACTCTCTTTCAAATTGAGCAATATTACCTTTTGCACAGTGGACCTCCTGCAAGCAATATATTGAACATTTTCTTTTAGCCAATTAAAAATATCTACACGTTTGCTTTTGTCAATTAAACCTCTAACATTTATGCTGGCAAAAGTAATGCTACCTGCCATGTATAATAATGGTGATGCAAACAATGATCTAAACCGATGAAATTACAAAACACCATTTCATTATCTCATATGATAGCTGATACACCCGATATATATATGTTTTTTGGCAAAATGACAGACTTGGTTTTATCAGAGAGAGTTTTTCCTTACAACCGGGGGTGGTGTCCTGAGCCTGATGTGGGTTTGTCTCCAAGTCTGTCTTCGGGGTGTGTCCTTTACCTCTGCAGATGTCTGACGTTGTTGTTTCGACGGGCGGGACGGTTCGCCTCTATTTGCTACTGTTCCTTGTGGGCTCCTCATTCTCTTAGGCGTTGCCAGCCGGGGAATCCCCTGTGGCCTGTTTGGAGTGTGGGCCCCCCTGGGACCCTCCGCGGCTCCACGCCCGGCGCTACCGTCCATCTGGGCATCCCAGTGTGTGGGGTCCCGTGCATGGGTTTCCCCAGCCGCTGGTGGAGGGGGGCCCTCTGCTGTCGATGAGGGGGGGTCCGCCGCATGGGTTTCCCTAGACGCTGGTGAAGGGGGCCCTCTGCTGTCGATGAGGGGGGGTCCGCCGCATGGGTTTCCCTAGACGCTGGTGAAGGGGGACCCTCTGCTGTCGGTGGAGGGGGGTCCCGCGCATGGTTTTCCCCAGCCGCTGCTGGTGGGGGGGCTTCTCCTGGCGGTGGAGGGGAGTCCCGCGCAGGAGTCTCCGCAGCCGCTGCTGGGGAGAGGTCCTCTACTGGCGGTGGAGTGCGGTCCCGCGTAGGGGTCTCCCCAGCCGCCGCTGGAGGGAGGCCCTCTGCTGTCGGTGGAGGGGGATCCCGCGCAGGGGTCTCCCCAGCCGCCGCTGGAGGGAGGCCCTCTGCTGTCGGTGGAGTGGGGTCCCGCGCAGGGGTCTCCCCCGCCGCCGCTGGAGGGAGGCCCTCTGCTGTCGGTGGAAGGGGGTCACGCGAAGGGGTCTCCCCAGCCGCCGCTGGAGGGAGGCCCTCTGCTGTCGGTGGAGGGGGGTCCCGCGCAGGGGTCTCCCCAGCCGCCGCTGGAGGGAGGCCCTCTGCTGTCGGTGGAGTGGGGTCCCGCGCAGGGGTCTCCCCAGCCGCCGCTGGAGGGAGGCCCTCTGCTGTCGGTGGAGGGGGGTCCCGCGCAGGGGTCTCCCCAACCGCCGCTGGAGAGAGGCCCTCTGCTGTCGGTGGAGGGGGGTCACGCGAAGGGGTCTCCCCAGCCGCCGCTGGAGAGAGGCCCTCTGCTGTCGGTGGAGTGGGGTCCCGCGTAGGGGTCTCCCCCGCCGCTGGTGTGGAGGGAGGCCCTCTGCTGTCGGTGGAGGGGGGTCACGCGCAGGGGTCGCCCCAGCCGCCGCTGGAGGGAGGCCCTCTGCTGTCGGTGGAGTGGAGTCCCGCGTAGGGGTCTCCCCCGCCGCTGGTGGAGGGGGGTCCCGCGCAGGGGTCTCCCCCGCCGCTGGTGGAGGGGGGCCCTCTGCTGTCGGTGGAGTGGGGTCCCGCGCAGGGGTCTCCCCAGCCGCCGCTGAAAGGGGGCCCTCAGCTGCCCCGGCTCCTTCCATGACCATGTTCGTTTTGAGACGGGGAAAGTCGTCATTATTTTGTTTGTTGTTGCCTTGATTATCTTCTCGTCGGCCGCATTCCGCTCTGATATGCCCCGGTTCCATGCATCCATAACAAATGGGAACTTGACCCCTATAGCGTATTGTGGCCGTGGTTCTGTCTGTTGAGTTGTGCCATACGGTAATCCTCTCAGGAATGTGTTGACGTATTTGCATCAGGCATTGCCAGTCTCCTGTTTTTATTCTTAGGCCCTCCCCCCATGTCTTGTTGAGAGGGCCTCGGACAATGTGGCCGTATCCATCGAGGGCAAATTCAACTGTCCTCTCCTGCTGTTTGTAGGGGGAGACCCCTGATGGATACCCACACTGGGGGCGGGCCGGGCGCCGTAAGCTGGTAGTGGCGGTCTCGCACTTGAACCCCGGCCACTATGGCCATTTCCGCCTGACAGGCCGCGAAAAAGACAAGGCGGTAACGGAGTCGTTGAAGCGGGATGACAGCCTCCAGACTGTCAGCAAACTGCCTGTGCAAGTAGGTTACCACCTCGATGGGAGCCAAGACATCGCTCAGCTCAAGCAGCGCCGATCGCTCGAGCTCCTCTCTCTGAAGGTTGTTCGTCATATCCCCCTACGGAAATGTACCAGCTTCGTAATCCCTTCTGCCCCACTTCGGAGAGTCCCGTGGGAGTTGTTCACTGTTTTGAGCTTGACAGTTTATTGCTACAAGCAATGCCGTGTAACCCTGAGCCTTGTGCCATGTCAAAAATAGGTTCATCGCACCTGTCTGACCAAAATCAAATACCAAAATGTTTCTTACCAGAAAACGACAAAATAATCCAAATTTCACGGTGATTGTCGAATCTGAAGAGTCCTTGAATCAAGATCTATCCGCTGGTCCTAAAATGGTTCAGATATTCCGCCTCTTTCCCTTGCCGTGTCGAGAAAGCTGTAGAGCGCATAAACTACTGCCTACATCTCGACTCGGCCACGTGGTTCCAGTGACTTGAAGCGCAGAAACAATTTAATTGAATTGTCGCCCTAACCTGCTTTCTTCCTGTCGCAGAACCCTTTTTCTAATGAATGCTGCAGGTTACCTGGTGGAATTTTGAGAGGCGGGCGCTTGCGAGATCTTAATGCTGGATGCAGGCTCGTACGAAGCAAAACAAAATCGATTGCGTGCTGTGTGAGACGAGATTGATCAGCGAGAGGAGTGATCTGATTGGGCTTCACCGTGATCAGTCGGAGTGATATCACATGCTGCTGGAGATTTTCTTTCGCTGGACCAAGATAAAAATGACGATTCCAATCAGAATTGTCGATACAGCGCGCCAATGACAGTCGCGTTCATGGAGTCCCATCGATTGGGTATACATCCGCCCATCTCCACATTCATCCTTCTGCCCAATCATCCACACATACATCCGCCCATCTCCACATTCATCCTTCTGCCCAATCATCCACACATACATCCGCCCATCTCCACATTCATCCTTCTGCCCAATCATCCACACATACATCCGCCCATCCACACATTCATCCTTCTGCCCAACCATCCACACATACATCCGCCCATCTCCACATTCATCCTTCTGCCCAATCATCCACACATACATCCGCCCATCTCCACATTCATCCTTCTGCCCAATCATCCACACATACATCCGCCCATCCACACATTCATCCTTCTGCCCAACCATCCACACATACATCCGCCCATCTCCACATTCATCCTTCTGCCCAATCATCCACACATACATCCGCCCATCTCCACATTCATCCTTCTGCCCAATCATCCACACATACATCCGCCCATCCACACATTCATCCTTCTGCCCAACCATCCACACATACATCCGCCCATCCACACATTCACCCTTTTGCCCAATCATCCACACATTCAACCGCCCATCCACACATTTATCCTTCTGCCCAAATATCCACACATACATCCGCCCATCTCCACATTCATCCTTCTGCCCAACCATCCACACATACATCCGCCCATCTCCACATTCATCCTTCTGCCCAATCATCCACACATGCATCCGCCCATCTCCACATTCATCCTTCTGCCCAATCATCCACACATACATCCGCCCATCTCCACATTCATCCTTCTGCCCAATCATCCACACATACATCCGCCCATCTCCACATTCATCCTTCTGCCCAATCATCCACACATGCATCCGCCCATCTCCACATTCATCCTTCTGCCCAATCATCCACACATACATCCGCCCATCTCCACATTCATCCTTCTGCCCAATCATCCACACATACATCCGCCCATCTCCACATTCATCCTTCTGCCCAATCATCCACACATGCATCCGCCCATCTCCACATTCATCCTTCTGCCCAATCATCCACACATACATCCGCCCATCTCCACATTCATCCTTCTGCCCAATCATCCACACATACATCAGCCCATCCACACATTCACTCTTTTGCCCAATCATCCAAACATTCAACCGCCCATCCACACATTTATCCTTCTGCCCAAATATCCACACATACATCCGCCCATCCACATGTTCACCCATCGGCCCAATCATCCACACATACATCCGCCCATCTCCACATTCATCCTTCTGCCCAATCATCCACACATACATCCGCCCATCTCCACATTCATCCTTCTGCCCAATCATCCACACATACATCCGCCCATCTCCACATTCATCCTTCTGCCCAATCATCCACACATACATCCGCCCATCCACACATTCATCCTTCTGCCCAATCATCCACACATACATCCGCCCATCCACACATTCACCCTTTTGCCCAATCATCCACACATTCAACCGCCCATCCATACATTTATCCTTCTGCCCAAATATCCACACATACATCCGCCCATCCACATGTTCACCCATCGGCTCAATCATCCACACATACATCCGCCCATCCACATATTCACCCTTCTGCCCAATCATCCACGCATACATCCGCCCATCCACATATACACCCTTCTGCCCAATCATCCATACATACATCCGCCCATCCACATATTCACTCTTCTGCCCAATCATCCACACATACATCCGCACATCCACATATTCACCCTTCTGCCTAATCATCCACACATACATCTGCCTATGCACATATTCAACCTTCTGGTCAACCACCCACACATACATCCGCCCATCCACATATTCATCCTTCTGCCCAATCATCCGCACATACATCCGCCCATCCACATATACACCCTTCTGCCCAATCATCCACACATACATCCACCCATCCACATATTCACCCTTCTGCCCAATTATCCATACATACATCCGCCCATCCACATATTCACTCTTCTGCCCAATCATCCACACATACATCCGCACATCCACATATTCACCCTTCTGCCTAATCATCCACACATACATCTGCCTATGCACATATTCAACCTTCTGGTCAACCACCCACACATACATCCGCCCATCCACATATTCATCCTTCTGCCCAATCATCCACACATACATCCGCCCATCCACATGTTCACCCTTCTGCCCAACCATCCACGCATACATCCACCCATCCACTTCACCCTTCTGCCCAATCATCCATGCATACATCCGCCCATCCACATATTCACCCTTCTGCCCAATCATCCACACATACACCCGCCCATCCACATATTCACCCTTCTGCCCAATCATCCACACATACATCCGCCCATCCACATATTCACCCTTCTGCCCAATCATCCACACATACATCCACCCATCCACATATTCACCCTTCTGCCCAATTATCCACACATACATCCGCCCATCCACATATTCACCCTTCTGCCCAATCATCCACACATACATCCGCCCATCCACATATTCACCCTTCTGCCCAATCATCCACACATACATCCGCCCATCCACATATTCACACTTCTGCCCAATCATCCACACATACATCCGCCCATCCACATATTCACTCTTCTGCCCAATCATCCACACATACATCCGCCCATCCACATATTCACCCCTCTGCCCAATCATCCACACATACATCCGCCCATCCACATGTTCACCCTTCTGCCCAACCATCCACGCATACATCCACCCATCCACTTCACCCTTCTGCCCAATTATCCACACATACATCCGCCCATCCACATATTCACCCTTCTTCTCAACCACCCACACATTCATCCGCCCATCCACATATTCACCCCTCTGCCCAATCATCCACACATACATCCGCCCATCCACATGTTCACCCTGCTGCCCAACCATCCACGCATGCATCCACCCATCCACTTCACCCTTCTGCCCAATTATCCACACATACATCCGCCCATCCACATATTCACCCTTCTTCTCAACCACCCACACATACATCCGCCCATCCACATATTCATCCTTCTGCCCAATCATCCACACATACATCCGCCCATCCACATGTTCACCCTTCTGCCCAACCATCCACGCATACATCCACCCATCCACTTCACCCTTCTGCCCAACCATCCACGCATACATCCGCCCATCCACATATTCACCCTTCTGCCCAATCATCCACACATACATCCGCCCATCCACATATTCACCCCTCTGCCCAATCATCCACACATACATCCGCCCATCCACATGTTCACCCTTCTGCCCAACCATCCACGCATACATCCACCCATCCACTTCACCCTTCTGCCCAATTATCCACACATACATCCGCCCATCCACATATTCACCCTTCTTCTCAACCACCCACACATACATCCGCCCATCCACATATTCATCCTTCTGCCCAATCATCCACACATACATCCGCCCATCCACATGTTCACCCTTCTGCCCAACCATCCACGCATACATCCACCCATCCACTTCACCCTTCTGCCCAACCATCCACGCATACATCCGCCCATCCACATATTCACCCTTCTGCCCAATCATCCACACATACATCCGCCCATCCACATATTCACCTTTCTGCCCAATCATCCGCACATACATCCGCCCATCCACATATTCACCCTTCCGCCCAATCATCCACACATACATCCGCCCATCCACATATTCACCCTTCTGCCCAACCATCCACGCATACATCCACCCATCCACTTCACCCTTCTGCCCAACCATCCACGCATACATCCGCCCATCCACATATTCACCCTTCTGCCCAATCATCCACACATACATCCGCCCATCCACATATTCACCTTTCTGCCCAATCATCCGCACATACATCCGCCCATCCACATATTCACCCTTCCGCCCAATCATCCACACATACATCCGCCCATCCACATATTCACCTTTCTGCCCAATCATCCGCACATACATCCGCCCATCCACATGTTCACCCTTCTGCCCAATCATCCACACATACATCCGCCCATCCACATATTCACCTTTCTGCCCAATCATCCGCACATACATCCGCCCATCCACATATTCACCCTTCTGCCCAATCATCCGCACATACATCCGCCCATCCACATATTCACCCTTCTGCCCAATCATCCACACATACATCCGCCCATCCACATGTTCACCCTTCTGCCCAATCATCCACACATACATCCGCCCATCCACATATTCACTCTTCTGCCCAATCATCCGCACATACATCCACCCATCCACATATTCACCCTTCTGCCCAATCATCCACACATACATCCGCCCATCCACATGTTCACCCTTCTGCCCAATCATCCACACATACATCCGCCCATCCACATATTCACTCTTCTGCCCAATCATCCACACATACATCCGCCCATCCACATATTCACTCTTCTGCCCAATCATCCACACATACATCCGCCCATCCACATATACACCCCTCTGCCCAATCATCCACACATACATCCGCCCATCCACATATTCACCCTTCTGCCCAATCATCCACACATACATCCGCCCATCCACATATTCACCTTTCTGCCCAATCATCCGCACATACATCCGCCCATCCACATATTCACCCTTCTGCCCAATCATCCGCACATACATCCGCCCATCCACATATTCACCCTTCTGCCCAATCATCCACACATACATCCGCCCATCCACATGTTCACCCTTCTGCCCAACCATCCACGCATACATCCACCCATCCACTTCACCCTTCTGCCCAATCATCCACACATACATCCGCCCATCCACATATTCACCTTTCTGCCCAATCATCCGCACATACATCCGCCCATCCACATATTCACCCTTCTGCCCAATCATCCACACATACATCCGCCCATCCACATATTCACCCCTCTGCCCAATCATCCACACATACATCCGCCCATCCACATGTTCGCCCTTCTGCCCAACCATCCACGCATACATCCACCCATCCACTTCACCCTTCTGCCCAATTATCCACACATACATCCGCCCATCCACATATTCACCCTTCTTCTCAACCACCCACACATACATCCGCACATCCACATATTCACCCTTCTGCCCAATCATCCATGCATACATCCGCCCATCCATATATTCACCCTTCTGCCCAATCATCCACACATACATCCGCCCATCCACATATTCACTCTTCTGCCCAATCATCCACACATACATCCGCCCATCCACATATTCACCCCTCTGCCCAATCATCCACACATACATCCGCCCATCCACATGTTCACCCTTCTGCCCAACCATCCACGCATACATCCACCCATCCACTTCACCCTTCTGCCCAATTATCCACACATACATCCGCCCATCCACATATTCACCCTTCTTCTCAACCACCCACACATACATCCGCCCATCCACATATTCACCCTTCTGCCCAATCATCCATGCATACATCCGCCCATCCATATATTCACCCTTCTGCCCAATCATCCACACATACATCCGCCCATCCACATATTCACCCTTCTGCCCAATAATCCACACATACATCCGCCCATCCACATATTCACCCTTCTGCCCAATCATCCACACATACATCCGCCCATCCACATATTCACTCTTCTGCCCAATCATCCACACATACATCCGCCCATCCACATATTCACTCTTCTGCCCAATCATCCACACATACATCCGCCCATCCACATATTCACCCTTCTGCCCAATAATCCACACATACATCCGCCCATCCACATATTCACCCTTCTGCCCAATCATCCACACATACATCCGCCCATCCACATATTCACTCTTCTGCCCAATCATCCACACATACATCCGCCCATCCACATATTCACCCCTCTGCCCAATTATCCCCACATACATCCGCCCATCCACATATTCACCCTTCTGTCCAATCATCCACACATACATCCGCCCATCCACATATTCACCCCTCTGCCCAATTATCCACACATACATCCGCCCATCCACATATTCACTCTTCTGCCCAATCATCCACACATACATCCGCCCATCCACATATTCACCCCTCTGCCCAATTATCCACACATACATCCGCCCATCCACATATTCACCCTTCTGTCCAATCATCCAAACATACATCCGCCCATCCACATATTCACCCTTCGGCCCAATCATCCGCACATACATCCGCCCATCCACATATTCACCCCTCTGCCCAATTATCCACACATACATCCGCCCATCCACATATTCACCCCTCTGCCCAATTATCCACACATACATCCGCCCATCCACATATTCACCTTTCTGTCCAATCATCCAAACATACATCCGCCCATCCACATATTCACCCTTCTGCCCAATCATCCACACATACATCCGCCCATCCACATATTCACTCTTCTGCCCAATCATCCACACATACATCCGCCCATCCACATATTCACCCCTCTGCCCAATCATCCACACATACATCCGCCCATCCACATGTTCACCCTTCTGCCCAACCATCCACGCATACATCCACCCATCCACTTCACCCTTCTGCCCAATTATCCACACATACATCCGCCCATCCACATATTCACCCTTCTTCTCAACCACCCACACATACATCCGCCCATCCACATATTCACCCTTCTGCCCAATCATCCACACATACATCCGCCCATCCACATGTTCACCCTTCTGCCCAACCATCCACGCATACATCCGCCCATCCACATATTCACCCTTCTTCTCAACCACCCACACATACATCCGCCCATCCACATGTTCACCCTTCTGCCCAACCATCCACGCATACATCCACCCATCCACTTCACCCTTCTGCCCAATTATCCACACATACATCCGCCCATCCACATATTCACCCTTCTTCTCAACCACCCACACATACATCCGCCCATCCACATATTCACCCTTCTGCCCAATCATCCACACATACATCCGCCCATCCACATATTCACCCTTCTGCCCAATCATCCATGCATACATCCGCCCATCCATATATTCACCCTTCTGCCCAATAATCCACACATACATCCGCCCATCCACATATTTACCCCTCTGTCCAATCATCCACACATACATCCGCCCATCCACATATTCACCCTTCTGCCCAATCACCAATGCATACATCCACCCATCCACATATTCACCCTTCTGCCCAATCATCCACACATACATCCGCCCATCCACATATTCACCCTTCTGCCCAATCATCCACACATACATCCACCCATCCACATATTCACCCTTCTGCCCAATCATCCACACATACATCCGCCCATCCACATATTCACCCTTCTGCCCAATCATCCACACATACATCCGCCCATCGACACATTCACCCTTCTGCCCAATCATCCATGCATACATCCGCCCATCCACATATTCACCCTTCTGCCCAATCATCCACACATACATCCACCCATCCACATATTCACCCTTCTGCCCAATCATCCACACATACATCCGCCCATCCACATATTCACCCTTCTGCCCAATCATCCACACATACATCCGCCCATCCACATATTCACCCTTCTGCCCAATCATCCACACATACATCCGCCCATCTCCACATTCACCCTTCTGCCCAATTATCCCCACATACATCCGCCCATCCATATATTCACCCTTCTGCCCAATCATCCACACATACATCCACCCATCCACATATTCACCCTTCTGCCCAATCATCCACACATACATCCGCCCATCCACATATTCACCCTTCTGCCCAATCATCCACACATACATCCGCCCATCGACACATTCACCCTTCTGCCCAATCATCCATGCATACATCCGCCCATCCACATATTCACCCTTCTGCCCAATTATCCACACATACATCCGCCCATCCACATATTCACCCTTCTGCCCAATCATCCACACATGCATCCGCCCATCCACATATTCACCCTTCGGCCCAATCATCCACACATACATCTACCTAGCCACATATTCACCCTTCCTTCCGCCCGCCCCCCCCCCCCCCACACCACCCGTCCATCGGTCTATGCCACCAGGCTCGTGCAACAGCCCCAGGTGCACTTTGCGGTAATTAATCTCTCAATGGCTGTCGGGTCGCTTCGCACTAACGAGTGGGTTAAATCTGGTCAGATATCAGCTGGTGATGATGGAGACCGAGTAAACGTTCTCGACGAGATGCCGCGCGGTACAGGTCGGGTCGGTGGTTACCATGTTAGTATCACAGACTGGTTAATCTATAGCAGATGTTGCAAAATTCAAAGCGAGCCTCGGTGCGAGTAAGGAATCTCAATGGCCCAGAAAATGTTGCGCGAAAGAATGGAAAGAGTTACACGTCATAATTAGATGTAGGTAGCAACGTTTCCCGTTTTCGGACTCTGTTGGAAGAGACTAACTGAATCTAAATCAAAGCAATATTCCTGTTTGACATGAAGTAGATCATGTATATATTGTATTGTGCTTCCTGCGTCATACAGAATAACTGCCCAACCACCCACGCATACATCCGCCCATCCACATCTTCACCCATCTTCCCAACCACCCACGCATGCATCCGCCCATCCATATATTCACCCACCTTCCCAACCACCCACGCATACATCCGCCCAGCCACATCTTCACCCATCTTCCCAACCACCCACGCATGCATCCACCCATCCATATATTCACCCATCTTCCCAACCACCCACGCATACATCCGCCCATCCACGTATTCACCCATCTTCCCAACCACCCACGCATACATCCGCCCATCCACGTATTCACCCATCTTCCCAACCACCCACGCATACATCCGCCCATCTATATATTCACCCACCTTCCCAACCACCCACACATACATCCGCCCATCCATATATTTACCCACCTTCCCAACCACCCACGCATGCATCCGCCCATCCATATATTCACCCATCTTCCCAACCACCCACGCATACATCCGCCCATCCACGTATTCACCCATCTTCCCAACCACCCACGCATACATCCGCCCATCTATATATTCACCCACCTTCCCAACCACCCACACATACATCCGCCCATCCATATATTTACCCACCTTCCCAACCACCCACACATACATCCGCCCATCCATATATTCACCCACCTTCCCAACCACCCACGCATGCATCCGCCCATCCATATATTCACCCATCTTCCCAACCACCCACGCATACATCCGCCCATCCATATATTCACCCACCTTCCCAACCACCCACGCATACATCCGCCCATCCATATATTCACCCATCTTCCCAACCACCCACGCATGCATCCGCCCATCCATATATTCACCCACCTTCCCAACCACCCACACATACATCCGCCCATCCATATATTTACCCACCTTCCCAACCACCCACACATACATCCGCCCATCCATATATTCACCCACCTTCCCAACCACCCACGCATACATCCGCCCATCCATATATTCACCCACCTTCCCAACCACCCACGCATACATCCGCCCATCCATATATTCACCCACCTTCCCAACCACCCACGCATACATCCGCCCATCCATATATTCACCCACCTTCCCAACCACCCACGCATGCATCCGCCCATCCATATATTCACCCACCTTCCCAACCACCCACGCATACATCCGCCCATCCATATATTCACCCACCTTCCCAACCACCCACACATACATCCGCCCATCCATCCTTATATTCACCCATCTCACGGCCATGGGGGTGAGAGGAGTGATGTGTAAAAGGTTGCGCCTTGAAGCATGTTAGCGATAATTGATTCTTCTTGCATGATAACACATAATATGGTTGCAGCTTTAAAGTCACGTGTCACTCCATTGTTTGTGATACCCGTTGTCCCCCTCCACATCTTGTTTGTTTATGGACACCTGGGCATCTCCTACCTTCAATCCGACGCCATTAACCCCCCCGCCCCCCCCAGTTCAGCGTATTGATTCAGCGGCCCGAAACCCTCCCTCCAAGACTATCCACCCCCCGGGCATGTGGGGGAGACAATATTTAACATGTGACGTCGCCGCTAACGTCTGGGATCCCAAATGGAACCTCATACACGGGGAAGAATGGTCGGGAGTCGGCGCCTGAAAGTGGCCCTTAAATCCCGGTGATCCGGCAAGGGCATGTAAACAAGGCCCCTTCACCGCCGCGGGTGTCCGTGGGGCGGTTCCTCCTAGGGCCGATTTCGCCCTGATTTACACACCTGATTTACACAGGCGAGGCGATAGACCTACACAGCCATTCGGGGCGCTTCGTTCTGCCTGGCGCCACCGCTACGAGGAGGGGAGGGGGGGTATTTAATCGATCGACTGGTATGGATCCTATTCAGCTGGTAAATTAGTTCCTTGCAGAGCAGAGCGATAAAGATGACTATAGCGTCGAGGTCACTGAGACGGCTGGGCTCGCCACAAACCATGGCCTCTGGTCGGCAATGCCCGGCCAACCTATCACATCATCTACCGCGGTTTTCGGTATTTAGTTTACATGTCAAATTCGGCCTTTCTCGTGGTGGTTGTAAAAACGCGGCCCAGAGGAGGGTTCGAACACGGTTAAGAGAGATGCTGAAGAACCGAGTCTCTCCAGACCCTCTTGCACTCCTGGCAGTCCTGCCCGCTCCACCCCCCCCCCCCCCCTTCGTGCCCCCTAGAACCCCTGGCACCCCTGCCCCCTGGTACCCCTGCCCCCGCTAGCACCCCTGGCCTCCCTGGCACCCTTGTCCCCTGGCACCCCTGCCCCCTAGCACCCCTGGCCTCCCTGGGACTACTTCCCCCTGGTACCCCTGCCCCCTGGCACCCCGGGCACCCCTGTCCCCTGGCACCCTTGCCCCCTAACACCCCGGGCCTCCCTAGGACCACTTCTTCCTGGCACTCCTGCCCTCTGGTACCCCTGCCCTCTGATACCCCTGCCCTCTGGCACCCCTGCCCCCTAGCACCCCGGGCCTCCCTAGGACCACTTCTCCCTGGCACCCCTACCCCCCACACCACTGGCACCCATGTCCCTAGCACCCCGGGCCTCCCAGGCACCCCTACCCCCCACACCACTGGCACCCATGTCCCTAGCACCCCGGGGCCTCCCTGGGACCACTTCTCCCTGGTACCCCTGCCCTCTGGCACCCCTGCCCCCTGGCACCCCTGGCAACCCTGGTACCCCTGCCCTCTGGTACCCCTGCCCCCTGGCACCCCTGCCCCCTGGCACCTCTGGTAACCCTGGCACCCCTGCCCCCTGGTACCCCTGCCCCTCTAGCATCCCTGCCTCCTGGCATCCCTGGCAACCCTGACAACCCTGGCACCCCTGCCCCCTGGCACCCCTGGCACCCCTGGCACCCCTGGCAACCCTTGCCCCCTTGCACCCCTTGCCCCCCTAGCATCCCTGCCCCCTGGCATCCCTGGCAACCCTGACAACCCTGCCCATTGGCAACCCTCCTCCTTGGTTCCCTTGGTTCTCCTGGTACCCCTGCCTTTCCGGCACCCCAAGTAACCCCTGCCTCATGACGCCCCCCCACCCCACTCCCACCGCCCCTGACACTGCAGGTGGTTGTTCCATTGGCGCGACGGACTCCTTTGGGGCCCCACGCTGTTCGCCATTACACATTCAAGTTATACATTCGGATTCCCTATTGGCCCGGGTTGACGAGCAGACGGTAATGCGAAGGAATAATTTCTTATGTTAACGATCGATTTGCAGTCTAAGCGTCCGGGTATTTGCGAAGACGAAATACCGGGTGATGGCGTGCCGACCATCCATCTTGCCTTAAGGCAAAACCACTAACATTGCCCTCATGGGTCCCCCATCAAATAAAAATATCTTTAAACAGGAAATCGGAATAAAAAAAATAGATAAAACCAAGACACCGAGGCATTGCGCGAGATGTCACCGCATTGGCTTTCCATTTCTCCTACAATTAGGATCCGTGGTTTGACAGCCTTTTTTTTTACCTTCGTCCCTCGGCACTAGGGGGCGTCACTGCGTGAGAGAAGAGTGGAGATTAGCGTTAATATTATTGCAAGTGCCACTGCAATCTTCCGGTACAGGGCGTTCCGCTTACGCTATAGTCCATCAGCCCCATGTCAACTTTAACATCAGAATTATCCTTCATGCGGGAAAATTGAAAATGAATCTAATCGAGGTATGTTTGCAATTAGGCATCAAATACATCACTGTTTAGCATTTACTGGGCTTAGTCGTTAACCACAGTTTCGTGTTCGATCGAAGTCAAAGGCGTGAAGTGCTTTGAACTCTGACCCCGTGTTATCTGGAATTTGCGTACTTTTTGGCGTAACTCGGAATGTCTATATTTTTCAAATTCTGCCTCGAAAATACAAAATTCAACATAAACAACACTCTAATACCCTTTTTTGTTGACCCCAGCACCGTTGAGGTCAGAGGTGAGGTAAGCATTTAAGTGGGGCAGATGCAATGTGAGGAGCGAACTACAGAAAGCCGCTACAGAGACAACCGATGCATAAAGTGGAGACGCTACAGAGAATCGCTACAGGAAACCGCTACCACGGCATCTGCTACAACGACAACCGCTAGAGAGACTGTCGTTACAGAAGGCCGTTTACTAACCTGAATCAATGTAGAAAACATAATAATACACTTTCAATTTGCTCACAATCATCTATTTTGATTATTGATCTACTGCCAGTCAACCTTGCTACTGCTGTAGTACAGGGTACAGGGCAGCCGGTACAGCCGGTACAGCCGGTACAGGGCAGCCGGTACAGCCGGTACAGCCGGTACAGGGCAGCCGGTACAGCCGGTACAGTCGTTACAGGGCAGCCGGTACATCCGGTACAGGGCAGCCGGTACAGCCGGTACAGGGCAGCCGGTACAGGGCAGCCGGTACAGCCGTTACAGGGCAGCCGGTACAGTCGTTACCGGGCAGCCGGTACAGTCGTTACCGGACAGCCGGTACAGACGGTACAGTCGTTACAGGGCAGCCGGTACAGCCGGTACAGGGCAGCCGGTACAGCCGGTACAGAGCAGCCGGTACAGCCGGTACAGGGCAGCCGGTACAGCCGTTACAGGGCAGCCGGTAAAGCCGTTACAAGGCAGCCGGTAAAGCCGTTACAGGGCTGCCGGTAAAGCCGTTACAGGGCAGCCGGTACAGCCGTTACAGGGCAGCCGGTACACCTGTTACACGCCAGCCGGTAAAACCGTTACAGGGCAGCCGCTACAGCCGGTACAGCCGTTACAGGCCAGCCGTTACTGGGCTGCCGGTACAACTGTTACAGCCGGTAAAGCCGTTACAGGCAGCCGGTACAGCCGTTACGGGGCTGTCTGTACAGCCGTTACAGGGATGTGGGTACAGCCTGTACAACCGTTACAGGGCTGTCGGTACAGCCGTTACAGGGCTGCCGGTACAGCCGTTACATGGCGTCGGTTCAGCCGTTACAGGGCAGCCGGTACAGCCGTTACAGGGCAGTCGGTACAGCCGTTACAGGGAAGCCGTTACAGCCGTTAACGGGCAGCCGTTACAGGGCAGCCGGTACATCCATTACAGGGCTGTCGGTACAGCCGTTACAGGGCAGCCGGTAAAGCCGTTACAGCCGGCACAGCCGTTATACTGCAACCGGTACAGCCATTACAAGGCAGCCGGTACAGCCGTTATACTGCAACCGGTGCAGCCATTACAAGGCAGCCGGTACATCCGTTATACTGCAACCGGTGCAGCCATTACAAGGCAGCCGGTACAGTCGTTAACGGGCAGCCGTTACAGGGCAGCCGGTAAAGCCGTTACAGGGCTGTCGGTACAGCCGTTACAGGGCAGCCGGTAAAGCCGTTACAGCCGGTACAGCCGTTATACTGTAACCGGTGCAGCCATTACAAGGCAGCCGGTACAGCCGTTATACTGCAACCGGTGCAGCCATTACAGGGCAGCCGGTACAGCCGTTAACGGGCAGCCGTTACAGGGCAGCCGGTACATCCGTTACAGGGCTGTCGGTACAGCCGTTACAGGGCAGCCGGTAAAGCCGTTACAGCCGGTACAGCCGTTATACTGCAACCGGTGCAGCCATTACAAGGCAGCCGGTACAGCCGTTATACTGCAACCGGTGCAGCCATTACAAGGCAGCCGGTACAGCCGTTAACGGGCAGCCGTTACAGGGCAGCCGGTAAAGCCGTTACAGCCGGTACAGCCGTTATACTGCAACCGGTGCAGCCATTACAAGGCAGCCGGTGCAGCCGTTATACTGCAACCGGTGCAGCCATTACAGGGCAGCCGGTACAGCCGTTAACGGGCAGCCGTTATATTGCAGCCGGTACGTCCGTTACAGGGCTGTCGGTACAGCCGTTACAGGGCAGCCGGTAAAGCCGTTACAGCCGGTACAGCCGTTATACTGCAACCGGTGCAGCCATTACACAGCAGACGGTACAGCCGTTATACTGCAACCGGTGCAGCCATTACAGGGCAGCCGGTACAGCCGTTAACGGGCAGCCGTTACAGGGCAGCCGGTACATCCATTACAGGGCTGTCGGTACAGCCGTTACAGGGCAGCCGGTAAAGCCGTTACAGCCGGTACAGCCGTTATACTGCAACTGGTACAGCCATGACAAGGCAGCCGGTACAGCCGTTACAGGGCTGTCGGTACAGCCTGTACGAGGCAGCCGGTACAACCGTTACAGGGCAGCCGGTACAGCCGTTACAGGGCTGCCGGTACAGACGTTACAGGGAAACCGGTACAGCCGTTACATGGCTGTCGGTACAGCCGTTACAGGGATGTGGGTACAGCCTGTACAACCGTTACAGGGCTGTCGGTACAGCCGTTACAGGGCTGCCGGTACAGCCGTTACAGGGCGTCGGTACAGCCGTTACAGGGATGTGGGTACAGCCTGTACAACCGTTACAGAGCTGTCGGTACAGCCGTTACAGGGCTGTCGGTACAGCCGTTACATGGCTGTCGGTACAGCCGTTACAGGGATGTGGGTACAGCCTGTACAACCGTTACAGGGCTGTCGGTACAGCCGTTACAGGGCTGCCGGTACAGCCGTTACAGGGCGTCGGTACAGCCGTTAACGGGCAGCCGTTACAGGGAAACCGGTACAGCCGTTACATGGCTGTCGGTACAGCCGTTACAGGGATGTGGGTACAGCCTGTACAACCGTTACAGGGCTGTCGGTACAGCCGTTACAGGGCTGCCGGTACAGCCGTTACAGGGCGTCGGTACAGCCGTTACAGGGATGTGGGTACAGCCTGTACAACCGTTACAGAGCTGTCGGTACAGCCGTTACAGGGCTGTCGGTACAGCCGTTACATGGCTGTCGGTACAGCCGTTACAGGGATGTGGGTACAGCCTGTACAACCGTTACAGGGCTGTCGGTACAGCCGTTACAGGGCTGCCGGTACAGCCGTTACAGGGCGTCGGTACAGCCGTTAACGGGCAGCCGTTACAGGGCAGCCGGTACAGCCGTTACAGGGCTGTCGGTACAGCCGTTACAGGGCGTCGGTACAGCCGTTACAGGGCGTCGGTACAGCCGTTACAGGGATGTGGGTACAGCCTGTACAGCCGTTACAGGGCTGTCGGTACAGCCGTTACAGGGCTGCCGGTACAGCCGTTAACGGGCAGCCGTTACAGGGCAGCCGGTACAGCCGTTACAGGGCTGTCGGTACAGCCGTTACAGGGCGTCGGTACAGCCGTTACAGGGCGTCGGTACAGCCGTTACAGGGCTGTCGGGGCACTACGTAAGCTCTATTCTCGGGCTTCGGTTTATAAAGCTGAAATATACCTTAACTGCAAAACATTGCCTTTTTGGTTTTATGGAAGACAAACAAGTAAGCATCAATAACCATATCTTGGTTTTGATTCCATGAACTCGCTCAAAATGCCTCCGTTAAAGTTGCAAAACTGAGGTTTGGCTTGATTATGTATTGAAGCAATACATATGATTCACCGCGATTCGGAAATCACTCTTATGGTGTCAGACGATTGACATGCGAGCCTTAACGCACAGGATAAGGATCTGCCGTCGAGGAGTGTCTATTGTAGTCACGGTGGAGTGTTCTGCGGACGTACCAGCGGCACAACCAACCAAAAGAAACGGCTCCCCAACTGACAAGAATTAGGATCTCAGCATAAACACACGTGAAGGAGAGCTTCTCTACAAGTCATTCCTCTTTCGGATAACATTCAGCCACGATGCTATGAAACCCTCTCAGACCATTACTTTCCCCCGTTAGTTGGGCACTATGTATAAGTTAATGTCTGTGACAGAAAGCGCGGTTTTAAAAAGCGTTATTACCATTGGTTGAGAGATATTTTGAGAGGATTGGATGTGATTGGATGATCGAACGCGCATGTGCGAGAGGGGCGCGCGAAAGAGGTGTTGTTGATCATGTGAGAGTGTGAGGCATTGTGCCGGAATGGGATAAGAAGTGAAACGGATTGATAATGCTTTTTAGAGATTAATTAAACAATGCAGGTTTATTATTTATTTTAGATACCTTGTGCACCTTGTGATTAAATATCGAACTCTGATGGGAATATAAATAAACAGGAACCACAACTTTAACTTTGGTGTGAATTTATGAAACCCTGTTACATGTCCGAGGAACACGATTCGTTTTCCGAGGACATTAACTTATGTAAAATCCATGTCTTTATGGCTCAAACACATTACATTACAAAAAAATTATGTCGTGAGAGAACAATAGAGTGACGTCATCAGTGGATTTTACACCTCGGGAATATGAGCGAGAATAATATGACATTTCGCTTGTCACCAACTGTTTAAAGCAATATATTCTGTAATTTTTTGTATCACCAACCTCTTCCCTATGTCAAATAAGTATATTCTGACTCGAATTTAAACCCTGAAAGCCTGCGGGCTATCCGGAAAGAAGCAATTTGGTCACCGGAGCAGAAGTTGGTGGCCGGCTTTATATCCCTGCGCGCCTGTTCGCAGTTCGGTATTTTGTGTGTGATGTCGACCGCGGCTCGCTATCACGTCCGCGCGCGATTTAAATAAACCGCGCAGTTTTAGGTTGAAACTGTTGTTTTACAGACTCTCAGTTGTCCGACTTGTTTGCCTGCGTCAGTCTATTACATCAGAGCGATTACGACGGGCGATTACTTGATGCAGCTCTATCTGTTTGCGTGTTGACATTTGACTGGATTCTCTGTCTATTACAACAATCAGAAATGGAACAAATCATCATCATTTAATAGCATGCTGTGATTATGGCGCTGCAATGCGAAACGAAGTTGGGTGAGATGTTTCACGGGCGACCACTTCGATAGCTAGTCGCTTTTTGTGTTAGAATGTAGGTCTGGAACAAACCCATTTCAGGGTGTTTTGACTTGGACCTCATGTGATGGACAGATCCATACTTCGACGCTCAGCCCCGCCCACGCTTTAGTCCTTTTTCCTTAATCGTGAGTGTGCAAATGACAAACATAGCTCATGGTAGGTGCAACTGAGAGGAAACTGACACGCTGTTTGTTTGTCCGAATTGTTTGTCCGACAAAACGCACGAAACTTTTTTCACCACATGATTGGATAAAAGCAACAGTGACGTCAGTGAATGATTGACAGCCTGGATCGGTCTATTCTAGATCTCCTATTTATTGTGGGAGAATATTATAAGAGAACCAAACTTTAATCGTTCTTCTATTATTTCCTGACAAGTAATGACTCATAGTACGATTACGATTTCTAGAAAGGTAAATATACTCAAGTTTTGTCAAGAGAAATTCATATAAAACATGTGCTTTCACTGACCCAATAACTGGGTCATTGAACAGGAAGTAATCAGTGAACCAATTAGCATGGCGTCTGTTATCATCTGATGTGCATTGCTCAACTTCCTGTCAGCAAAGATGGCGGCATGTTATTATCAATATATGTGCCAGTAGGCATTTATAACTTCTTGATAAGAATTTTAAAAACGTTGGAAGGGCTAATGCATCAGTAATGTTGCATAAGACATTAAAACTGCATGTGGAGTTGTTTCGCTGTTTTTGAATGCCAAATTTGCGTATAAGAACACAAACCTAAGGCCTTAAGGGTCATAACAGACAATAAACACCTACCATATCGCTCACCAATTATCTGCCAATGAGCAAAACATTTCAAATTCATGAATTGTCCGCCACAAACATGAAAACTTGTGCTGATTTGAAACGTCATAAACGTGTGTACACAAGCCGTTTACTGGTGCCACGGGCAGGGGCGCCCAAGCGCTAAATTATATGAGACAATAGAAGCGTCCGGAGCGCCACTTTTTCTTTGGCGGTGGCCGTTGACACTGCTTGTGGTCATAAGCTGGTACCGCTGCTCAAAGGTAACATTTCCTGTTTATGTTTATTTTGGTACAGCCGTTGCAACGGTCAGCCCCACATGTAGCTTTAATTGTTGTTCACTGAAACTAATTCAGTTCGTCATGTGAACTCGGGGACTCGATTCATCCCAATAACATGCAACATGGCTGACATGCAACATGGCTATGACTCCTCAAACCCTAGCCATGGTAGCATGGTCCCTCCTCCTCTCTCGCTACTTCACTTGCCTATTTAAGAGGTGCAATCAATGTTATTTCCGCAGTGACGTACCTTCAGGATGTCCTTGATGTTCGCGCGGCGCCTCCTGGCCCCCGTGAAACTGTCAATGGCTGACCGGAACTGTGAAAGGCCCCTGGCGGTGAAGGGACGTGCGACTCCGTTATGCCTTAGTCGTCCTAGTTGTGTATATCCCAGAGGCAAGGGTGTCATACAGTAGAACAACTAGGCGAAAATTACCTCGATAAAATTACGTCTGCAGTTGCCATGCAAACCGTCTACATTGTCTCCCAACGTGTTTGCATGGTTTGCCGCCAGGTGTCTCTTACTTGGATTTGTTGTCCATTCGACTGATTAACCTATTCACGACTGACGCCAAATACAAAAGGGATGACGGTAATTGTTGCAATACACGCTGCCGGTGTATAGGGTGAAGCGGCAGAGGATAGCGCGTGAACGGGAAATCCCTGATCAGCGGTGTGTAAAAGTGCGTCTGGGCTGCCTCGGCGCGGCGTGTGGAATGTGGGCCAATCGCTGGGTAAGGGGGCCACGGCGGGCGGCGGGCTGGTGAGGCGGGCTGGCGAGGCGAGCTGGTGAGGGGGCCACGGCGGGCTGGTGAGGCGGGCTGGTGAGGCGGGCTGGTGAGGTGGGCTGGTGAGGTGGGCTGGTGAGGGGGGTTGGTGAGGCGGGCCGGTGGGGCGGGCTGGTGAGGTGGGCTGGTGAGGCGGGCTGGTGAGGGGGGCAGGTGAGGCGGGCTGGTGAGGTGGGTTGGTGAGGCGGGCTGGTGAGGTGGGCTGGTAAGGTGGGCTGGTGAGGCGGGCTGGTGAGGTGGGCTGGTGAGGCGGGCTGGTGAGGTGGGCTGGTGAGGTGGGCTGGTGAGGCGGGCTGGTGAGGTGGGCTGGTGAGGCGGGCTGGTGAGGTGGGCTGGTGAGGCGTGTTGGTGAGGTGGGCTGGTGAGGCGGGCTGCATGGTGCGGCGGGCTGGTGAGGTGGGCTGGTGAGGCGGGCTGGTGAGGCGGGCTGCATGGTGAGGCGGGCTGGTGAGGTGGGCTGGTGAGGTGGGCTGGTGAGGCGGGCTGGTGAGGTGGGCTGGTGAGGTGGGCTGGTGAGGTGGGCTGGTGAGGTGGGCTGGTGAGGTGGGCTGGTGAGGTGGGCTGGTGAGGGGGGCTGGTGAGGTGGGCTGGTGAGGCGGGCTGGTGAGGTGGGCTGGTGAGGTGGGCTGGTGAGGCGGGCTGGTGAGGTGGGCTGGTGAGGTGGGCTGGTGAGGGGGGCTGGTGAGGTGGGCTGGTGAGGCGGGCTGGTGAGGTGGGCTGGTGAGGCGGGCTGGTGAGGCGGGCTGGTGAGGTGGGCTAGTGAGGCGGGCTGGTGACGCGGGCTGGTGAGGTGGGCTGGTGAGGTGGGTTGGTGAGGCGGGTTGGTGAGGTGGGCTGGTGAGGCGGGCTGGTGAGGTGGGCTGGTGAGGTGGGCTGGTGAGGCGGGCTGCATGGTGAGGCGGGCTGGTGAGGCGGGCTGGTGAGGCTGGCTGGTGAGGCGGGCTGGTGAGGCGCGCTGGTGAGGTGGGCTGGTGAGGCGGACTGGTGAGGCGGGCTGGTGGGGCGGGCTGGTGAGGTGGGCTGGTGAGGTGGGCTGGTGAGGTGGGCTGGTGAGGCGGGCTGGTGAGGCGGGCTGGTGAGGCGGGCTGGTGAGGCGGGCTTGTGAGGTGGGATGGTGAGGTGGGCTGGTGAGGTGGGCTGGTGAGGTGGGCTGGTGAGGTGGGCTGGTGAGGTGAGCTGGTGAGGCGGGCTGGTGAGGTGGGCTGGTGAGGTGGGCTGGTGAGGTGGGCTGGTGAGGCGGGCTGGTGAGGTGGGCTGGTGAGGTCGGCTGGTGAGGCGGGCTGGTGAGGTGGGCTGGTGAAGTGGGCTGGTGAGGTGGGCTGGTGAGGCGGGCTGGTGAGGCGGGCTGCATGGTGCGGCGGGCTGGTGAGGTGGGCTGGTGAGGTGGGCTGGTGAGGCGGGCTGGTGAGGTGGGCTGGTGAGGTGGGCTGGTAAGGCGGGCTGGTGAGGCGGGCTTGTGAGGTGGGCTGGTGAGGTGGGCTGGTGAGGCGGGCTGGTGAGGCGGGCTGGTGAGGTGGGCTGGAGAGGTGGGCTGGTGAGGTGGGCTGGTGAGGTGGGCTGGTGAGGCGGGCTGGTGAGGTGGGCTGGTGAGGCGGGCTGGTGAGGCGGGCTGGTGAGGTGGGCTGGTGAGGTGGGCTGGTGAGGTGGGCTGGTGAGGCGGGCTGGTGAGGTGGGCTGGTGAGGCGGGCTGCATGGTGCGGCGGGCTGGTGAGGCGGGCTGGTGAGGCGGGCTGGTGAGGTGGGCTGGTGAGGTGGGCTGGTGGGGCGGGCTGGTGAGGTGGGCTGGTGAGGCGGGCTGGTGAGGCGGGCTGGTGCGGCGGGCTGGTGAGGTGGGGCGGGCTGGTGAGGTGGGCTGGTGAGGTGGGCTGGTGAGGCGGGCTGGTGAGGTGGGCTGGTGAGGTGGGCTGGTGAGGTGGGCTGGTGAGGTGGGCTGGTGAGGTGGGCTGGTGAGGTGGGCTGGTGAGGCGGGCTGGTGAGGTGGGCTGGTGAAGTGGGCTGGTGAGGTGGGCTGGTGACGCGGGCTGGTGAGGTGGGCTGGTGAGGTGGGCTGGTGAGGCGGGCTGGTGAGGCGGGCTTGTGAGGTGGGCTGGTGAGGTGGGCTGGTGAGGCGGGCTGGTGAGGCGGGCTGGTGAGGTAGGCTGGTGAGGTGGGCTGGTGAGGTGGGCTGGTGAGGCGGGCTGGTGAGGCGGGCTGGTGAGGTGGGCTGGTGAGGCGGGCTGGTGAGGCGGGCTGGTGAGGTGGGCTGGTGAGGTGGGCTGGTTAGGTGGGCTGGTGAGGCGGGCTGGTGAGGCGGGCTGGTGAGGCGGGCTGGTGAGGCGGGCTGGTGAGGTGGGCTGGTGAGGTGGGCTGATGAAGTGGGCTGGTGGGGCGGGCTGGTGAGGCGGGCTGGTGAGGCGGGCTGGTGAGGTGGGCTGGTGAGGTGGGCTGGTGAGCCGGGCTGGTGAGGTGGGCTGGTGTGGTGGGCTGGTGAGGCGGGCTGGTGAGGTGGGCTGGTGAGGTGGGCTGGTGAGGCGGGCTGGTGAGGCGGGCTTGTGAGGTGGGCTGGTGAGGTGGGCTGGTGAGGCGGGCTGGTGAGGCGGGCTGGTGAGGTGGGCTGGTGAGGTGGGCTGGTGAGGTGGGCTGGTGAGGTGGGCTGGTGAGGCGGGCTGGTGAGGTGGGCTGGTGAAGCGGGCTGGTGAGGCGGGCTGGTGAGGTGGGCTGGTGAGGTGGGCTGGTGAGGTGGGCTGGTGAGGCGGGCTGGTGAGGTGGGCTGGTGAGGCGGGCTGCATGGTGCGGCGGGCTGGTGAGGCGGGCTGGTGAGGCGGGCTGGTGAGGTGGGCTGGTGAGGTGGGCTGGTGGGGCGGGCTGGTGAGGTGGGCTGGTGAGGCGGGCTGGTGATGCGGGCTGGTGCGGCGGGCTGGTGAGGTGGGGCGGGCTGGTGAGGTGGGCTGGTGAGGTGGGCTGGTGAGGCGGGCTGGTGAGGCGGGCTTGTGAGGTGGGCTGGTGAGGTGGGCTGGTGAGGCGGGCTGGTGAGGTGGGCTGGTGAGGTGGGCTGGTGAGGTGGGCTGGTGAGGTGGGCTGGTGAGGTGGGCTGGTGAGGTGGGCTGGTGAGGCGGGCTGGTGAGGTGGGCTGGTGAGGTGGGCTGGTGAGGCGGGCTCTTGAGGCGGGCTTGTGAGGTGGGCTGGTGAGGCGGGCTGGTGAGGTGGGCTGGTGAGGCGGGCTGGTGAGGTGGGCTGGTGAGATGGGCTGGTGAGGTGGGCTGGTGAGGCGGGCTGGTGAGGCGGGCTGGTGAGGCGGGCTTGTGAGGTGGGCTGGTGAGGCCGGCTGGTGAGGTGGGCTGGTGAGGTGGGCTGGTGAGGCGGGCTTGTGAGGTGGGCTGGTGAGGTGGGCTGGTGAGGTGGGCTGGTGAGGCCGGCTGGTGAGGCGGGCGGGTCGATGGAAGGAGGGTACTACAGGGCACAGGGGGCAATGGGGGTGAAGGAAGGAGGGGTGCTACCAATGGCCCCGGGGGAAATGGGGGTGAAGGAAGGAGGGGTG
The DNA here is from genome assembly GCA_964019135.1 of Arenicola marina. Lineage (NCBI taxonomy): Eukaryota > Metazoa > Annelida > Polychaeta > Arenicolidae > Arenicola > Arenicola marina. The sequence continues at coordinate 20,139,522 of OZ025254.1, read as the reverse complement.
CTATCAATAGAACAGGGCGTAGTGCGAGGATGAGGTTTGGGAGAAGAGGGTAGTAACGGGGGGAGTGCCAAAGAAGTGAGACAAAAAGAAGATCACCCCCCTGCATGGCCATTAGACAGGGCCAATGAGAGAATCAGGGTGTTGAAAGTTAATGGTCCTTAGTCCGGTCCCATGAAAGGGTCATTAAACAGGGCCAATGAGCGAATCAGGGTGTTGGAAATTAAGGGTCTTTAGGCAGGGTATATGAGAAGGTCAGAAGGCGAAATAAACCGGTCATTAGGGACAGGGCCAATGAGATGGCCAGGAAGCTGAATGGTACGGGTCATGGCGGTCGATCTGCCAACGGGCGCATTTCTATGGTAGCCCGGGGATATCCCTGAGGTAACCCGAATGCGCCAGTTACGCATCGGTGAACCCGCCGACACTTGTTTCACCCGAGTTTGGTGCGCGCGCATTCAATCGGCATGCCGATTGTATCCCGCTTGAAACCACACGCGACACGCACTCGGGACAAAATGGCGGCTATTTGAATGAGGATGGTATAGGCTGGTGCCAGCGCCTCTACGCAGACCGGATGTAAACGGCGTGTGCGTTTCATTGGAATACGGCCTATCCCTATCGGTAAGCCGGGAAACACAGTGACGTATTTAGGGTACCGGGCGAGATACCGGTTCTGGTCCAATGAAATGGGCTTAGTAGGAGCGGGAAGGGGGGTGGGAGGGCGGATCCAGTGTCCAGTGTCAATGTTTCAACATTCTCAGGGTCGAATGTCTATTTTTCACGACATTCCCTGTCGATTTTTGGCTAAGTACAGCGCCAATTTTTTCTGGGATGCCACTATCTGTGTCGATGTCGCTTTTTCAGAAACTCAGTGTCGGAATTTGGGGGTCAATGTCGAATGTCGATTTTTCAAATATGCCTGTACGTGTGGCGTCGCGATTTATCCCTTGCAGACCCCATCTCATTGGGGGCCAGCCCGATAGCTCAGTGGGCTAGAGCGCTCGCATTGAGTGCTCTGGTCACCTGAGAGCCTAACGACACGTGGATCGGTGGTTCGAGCCCCGATGTGGCCATGTCTGTGTAGTCGCAGGATAAAGATCCCATGTTTTTTTTTCGTAAAGAGTAGGAGGTTACCCCCGGAGACTAGCTCCACTTTCCCTTCCTTCTTCCATTGACGCGATATGACCCAAAGTGGTTAAAGCGTATAAATAACCAATCAACCCTTCTCGGTGTTGTGGGTCTGGCGGCTGATTTCCTCCGGTAATGGGCCGTGCTGGCGATTCCTCGGATCGCCGTATGAAGCTGGAACCCATTTCTGGAATGTGTTAAGGACCCTTCCATTAGGAATGAATCGGTACTGATTGACATCCGTCCGTCTGCAAAAGACGATGGATTTGCAGCATTGTTTGATTTTAAAGCAATATCCTTACATGCGCCATCTTAGATTTTTTACAGTTTAGAATCAAGACTAAAAGTATCTAAAAATGTTTGATGCATATATTTTATATCTCTTTGAATCCGTAAAGCACACATTTCAACATAAAAATGCAGGGTTTATTGAAATCGCGCGCGGACGTGATAGCGAGCCGCGGTCGACATCACACACAGAATAGCGAACTGCGAACAATCGGTCAGGGATATGCCGGCCACCAACTTCTGCTACGTTGACCAAAATGCTTCTCTCCGGATAGCCCGCAGGCTTTCAGGATTTAAATTCAAGACAGAATGTACTTATTTGACATGGAGAAGAGGTTGGTAATACAAAAAATTACGAAATATATTGCTTTAAGTGATACGAGGGGGGCCTCCCTGGTGTAGTGGTTAGCGCACTAGACCGCAGATCAATAGGTCCTGGGTTCGAATCCGGGCTCGGGCACCTAATCTGGGGCATGTTTCATTCCTTCATCCTTCATCGTCTCGGGAGGTTCCTTGGCCCAATTTAGCCTGTATGTGCACAGAAGTGGCCTAAAACACCAACATTCCATTCCTTAAGTGATACGATTGGCGTCTCGGCATTTGCGCTTATGACTGAATAACCCTATCTGTGACCGACAGGGCTCACCGCAGTCGTCGCATCGATGACCCGTCGACAGGTCCTGGTTTGTACTCACTGGGTGCCTAGATTGGCGTTTCAAGTCCAGTTTCTCAAACCAGAGCCCGTCGTGGTGGGCTATTCCCTCTCGCACGAGACGTGCCCATCCCCTCTTTTGAGACGCTAGATGCTGCCAGCAATTTGAATCGATGCGGGCAAGCCTTCATGTCACGCTTGCGGTCATGTAATAACACCTTGTCGCCAACTTACGTGCGAGCAATAGACCGATTCAGGCTGTCAATCATTCACTGACGTCATTGCTGCTTTTATTCAATACTGTGGTAAAAAATCCTTCCACGTGCGTTACGTCGGACAAACAAGTCGGACAAACAAAGCATATCATGCTCTTGTCAGTTTCAGTGATCAGCTATGATTGTCAATTTCATACTCACGATTAAAGAAAAAGGACTCAAGCGTGGGATTAGCTAAGTGTCAGAGTATGGATCGGTCTGTTCCAATCCTGTCCGAGCACTTTGCACTTCTCTTATGTTGCTTGCTTATCTACTCTGTATGGTATTGAACTAGTAGATAATTGTTATATATATTGCTGATGAACCTTGAGCTGAGATACCCGAATAACTAGTTATTCCGGTTAGAATCTAATGTGATGTATCGCCCCCCCCCCCTCTTTTTGAGGAAGAATGTCGATTTGCAATGCAAAAACTAGGACATCTAAGGCTTTGGAACGCCACCCCGCCCCCCCCCCCCCCGTGTTAAGGAAGAATGCCATCCGGTCGCAAGTATTCAGTGGACCCCCCCCCACCCTCACGGTCGCCAACAATTTTGGTGGATCCCCCGGTCGCAATTATGTTAAAATCTCCCACCCCCCCAGTCGCAAGTTGGGACCCCCAGCCCCTTTTCAAATTCCTGGATCCGCCCCTGGCCAGGGCTGAGGAACGGACAGACCATGATGACGATTTGAAATATTTGCGTAGTATGATAGGTTACGTGCCCTTCGATTTTGCGCTTGACCTCAGCAGCGAGTGAGGATTTTGTTTTAAATCATATCGTTTGTACACTTTTGCATTTTGTACGAACCAGCTTCTGTTCAGTTCAGCCAGGGTTAAGGAACGGTGTTTGCTGCAGCGTAATGATGGACGAATTCTTACCATGTTCATGCTATGCTATTCTAAACATAGACATGTATAACTCTGTTTGACTTGCTTGCTGCGCCCTTGGGTGAGGGGGGGGGGGGCAAGGGGGGGGGGGGGTGTTTTCTCAAGTCACGAAGAATCAGTCTTTATTTCCATGTCACGATAAATTAAAAGGAGAATTCCCCACATACAAAGGAAGGGGCGGATACATGATATAAATTGGCGACTTCCCAATTGACGGTTATCAAAATGCCCGGTTCACGATTAATGAAAATCCTCGATCACGACACTTGACTGATTCCCAGTTCACGAAGAATTATTTTCCTCCTTCGCAGTTCACGGTGAAATGAAAAGCCCAGTCCCGCGGAACGGAAATACGCCCTCCCATCTTCCCCCCCCCCCCCACGCCCCTTGGGTGGGGGCTGAACATTGAGGCTCCTAAGCCTGACCAGCGGCGGCCCATGTCTCGTAACCTTCCCTGCTTACTGCGTCTTTCCTCCGTATCTGTAGCGGACTGCATAATGTGGTATATCTATGTATTCATGACAATACGTAACCACGATTATTCGTCTCTCCTGACATCTGCTTGCCATATAAATAATTATTGCACTTAATTCTCATTGGCGACGTGTGCTCGCTTCACCAGTTTTCTTGGTGATGCGGTTTTCCGCCAAATAATGTCTTCGTCAATACGATTTTCCGCTATAAATGTTTATCAGTGGCGATGTGGTTTCCCGCCACTGATAACATTCTTGATCTTCGTATTCTCGACAAAAAAAAACAAAAAACAAAAAATTCTATTGGAGTACAAAGAAATGGAGTACATCCATTATTGGATGACGCGTTGGATTACTTCCAGTTGGACAGGCCACAACACAGTGAAGCTAAATCTTAGAAGACACGCCGAAAAGATGTTTCTACTATTCTTCAAACTGCCCCAATTTTATCTGCAAACCTCGCAAATAGTCTTGCTAATCACGATGCATCTATATGAATTGCTTATTTTGCGATACCTAACGTATTTATATATATTATATATCACCCCTACCCGGCGATAGCAAGAATGAATGGACTCCTTCAACGTGGAACCCCGCTGACAACTCGGGTTATTTACCGATTGACATCAACCGCGAGCTGATGAAGCGGCAGATCACTGGGGTAATCACTTGATTCTTAACCATCAACAACATAAACCACCTCCTCCAGAGTCAACAGAGTCGCGTAATAATTTCACAAATATATTCGGACAACTGAACAACGGAACAAGCCACTGCGACAACGATTGTGGAGATTAATCGCAACTGTAAAAGCAAGTACTACATTTGCAACAGTTAGTTTATCACGTGGAACCCCCAGTTATTGTGTCCCCATATCGCATATGACCCTCTTGTCCGGCATGCCAAATGCCACGGGATAACCTGGATTTAAACAATGTCCATCAAATTACAGCTAACGCAGTTACACGCCTTAGGCTATACGCAATCCATATCATATATTGAGCTCTGAACTATCAAAGCCTATAACTTTTAAGTTACGCAAAAAAAATGTAAGCCCTGAGTCTACAACTATAGCTTCAACTAAACGCACGGTGGTACACCAATTATGACTACCGAATAAGAACTACCGACTTGGCTTACAGTAGCCTACTTACATGTGCTATCTTATATTTTTTTACTTCTAGAATCAAGACTAAAATTGTCTCAAAATGATGATGCTTATGCGTTATCTCGTTTAGACTGTAAAACAACAATTTCAACATAATTTGTAAATTTATAGAGAGAATCATCATTTATTTCGACCAGGAATCTATACAATACAATATAGCATACAGCAAAAAAAGGAAAACAATTATAATCCCTGGTCGAGGAGACCACCATTATGACAGAGTCGCTGGCATGGTGGCCGCCTGAACGAAAAAACACACAAAAAAAAAAAAAAAACCACACACACAAAAACAGCGGAAAATAGGACTCTATAAAGACCAATTAGCAAAGTTAACAATTGGTTTTTATTGAGGCTTGTTTTCCGCTGTTTTTGTGTGTGTGGTTTTTTTTTGTATTTTATATCGCTCGGACGTCCTAGCGAGCCGCGGTCGACATCACACAGCATAGCGCACAGCGAACAGGCGCGCGGGGATATAAGGCCGGCCACCAGCTTGAATTGCAAATTTGCTTCTCTCCGGATAACCCACAGGCTTTCAGGATCTGAATTCAAGGCAGAATATACTTATTGGACATGTAGAAGAGGTTGGTAATACAAAAAAAATCACAGAACATATTACTTTAACTACAGTCAATCCCCGCTAATTCGACACATTCGGTTACACCCGAATTTGTGTCGGATAACGAATATTAATGAATTCAGAAATCCCAAGGGGGGGGGGGGGGGCGGGACGTGGAATGTCGGACAAAACCCCCGGTGGCAAAAACCCCGGTGGACATAACCCCCGGTGCCGATATTTAGCAGTGCTTCTGCCACTCATGGAGGCTGAAAAAAAGATGTATGTGTTGCATATGATTAGTGGATAACTTTTGCCATAGTTTACCATGGTATGAGAAGTCATTTGTGGCATTATGAGCCAAGAGTCACCAGTTACGCTACCCGCCATATTGGCAATCTAATTTGACCTCTGAAGCCGCCTGTTAGTATCAACCATGCAGGTGTTGTTGGTGGTGTTAAGTGATTCTTTTGACTATTGGTTTGTTCATCAATTTTGTGTTAGCGTCATACATAAAAGCGTCGTCAACCATCTTAATCCGATAAAGGTGTGAAAATACAGTCGCACATGACCTACTGCTACTGACGGAAACAATGATCGAAAAGCATGATTATACTGAATGACGTAAACTGTTTATTTCAAATTTAGTTATTCATACATTAAATTACACGGGCAGTCTATGACAATCTAATGGAGTGGCCGACCCCTCCAAGAAACTCTTCTAGACTTTTGGTTCTTGCGTTGTAGGCATGACATAGTCATGAAAGTCACGCAGTGAGGAAGGTTCCTTTGGCATTCCGCCACGCTTGTAGCGTCTGATGCTACGTTTCAGCGCGTCGATTCTACCACCCGCAGCCCGAACTTCCGGCTCCGTATTGGCCAATGTATCCCCAATAATCTGGGAAGGGTTCCCGCGATTAGCAGTAGAGTTGTCCTTGACTAGGACGCGGACTTTAGAAGCCGCAACTGAAAAATCGTCCCGCTCATGATTATGGGCCGTTGTTGCTCTAATCACTGACCCCATCTGGATATCTGTGATCGCTGCACCCTTGCAAGACCGTCCTCCTCGCTCCGGACATTCCCATCGCACTGTATTCTTTGTTTTGCTCTTCTTCGTATACATATAGCCCTCGTAGATAAGTTTCTTGCTACCTTTATTATTAGATATAAACTCCATGATGCTGTGTCTGCAGGCAGAATGACTGGTGTCGGCCACATGGTCGTTTGTATATGCGTTATAAGATTTTCCGGCAATCCCTAATTGTACTCCATGCTAGAGATTGTACTTAGCTTGTACCTTTGATACATAAATCAAATATATCTTCTTCAATCATCATCCTATAACACATCCTGCTGATCTTTCATTGCATCTAAGATGGGCCTTAGTGCAATTGTCAACGTGTGGCCTTTGTTATTTTTTCCATTTGATCCTAAATATTAAACATATTTGGCCAAGCTCCGTATGAAGAGACGAATATGTAATCTTTATTTTAAATCCTGCTTACCCTCTCCTTCCATAAACTACTCTTATGTCTTGTGTGGCTCAGCGGACAGGGGAGGGGGGGGGGCACCTTTGGCATCCCACCACGTTCCTTACATTTTAGGTTATCCACCGTCAGGTTGACCACCGACCCGACAATTCAGGGTTAGTGTTCGCCAAGGTGAAACTTCAATTTTTCAATATTTAAACATTGCCTGTATTCGTTATCATATTACTCAATTCCGGATTTTTTTCCATTAGATATGCATAACATACATTGCATCAGAACGCCTTACTGCACTTGTATCTCTGATGTGCGGATCAAATGGAAACAGTAACAAATGCAACAAAGTCCAACACATGACAGCCTTGAATGCAATCAACAAAACTGTTTGCGGAACGGTATTTCGCACCTACAACGGATTAAAGCGTTCAAACGGTTCATTGATGTCTTACGCCAGCACATGACAGCCTTGAATGCAATTAACACAACTGTTTGCGGAACGGTATTACACGTCTACAACGGATTAAGGCGTTGAAACGGTTCATTGATGTTTCACGCCAGCCTTGAATGCAATCGACATGTCAAAGGCGACAACAAAACTTACATGTTTGTTATTTTAGATGATGGCCCCCATACGTAATACGTCAAACTAGTTGCCAATATGGCGGGCAGCGTAACTGGTGACTAATGGCTCAAAATGCCACAGATTTTTTCCCACACATGGCAAAAGTTACATACTAATCATAAAAACACATAAATATTTAGATGCAGTCTCCATGAGATGCAGAAAGACGCAACATATCGTCACTGGAGCTTCAGAGGTCAAATCCGATCGATACTATGGCGGGCAGCGTAACTGGTGAATAATGGCTCAAAATGCCACAGATTTCTTCCCACACATGCAAATTGCATGACCCTTCGGCAATGGCCGATTATTTGTGTAGTCATTGCGTTGTAGACAACGGCGACTGTCTGCGACATTGAACACGTAGGGGCAACACGTGTGGGCAAACTGCTAATTTTAAGAAGGTATCCAAAATGCTTTGCACAAGAGCGTAGGCAGAATAGTTCTGTAAGTCTTTGGCAAAGCTGCCATATGGTTCAGGTGTTTGACACAGAACCTGGTTTTGAATCATGTTGGCGCTTTCAGCTTCACCATGCTTGGTGTATTGTTTGACGGCAAGACGTTTCCCGAAGCGATTCAACCACCCGGAAGGGTACTTGAAAGCAATAACCATCAGTGTTAATCCTTTGTGTGTTAAGAGTCCACCGGCCACTTACCACAACAAAAGAATGGAGCGAAAGCCAATTAACACGTCGGCTTCACGGCCGATTGGTCGGATAAACGAGAGAAATAGGCACTTTGGTTGCAGAAAAGCTGTGTTGGTGTCGGAAAGCGAATGTCTGATTAAAGGGGGCAATTTGCAGTGTGGAAATCCGCTACAGGTCGAACTGTGTCGGTTAGCGGGGTTTTCGGATTAACGGGTGTCGGATAAACGGGGTCTGACTATTAACAAGCCGAAAAACAACCATTGACACCATTTAAACTGCCTAAAGCCCGACACGCGTTTACACGGGCCAGACTAGCGTTACTTTCATACCCTCTTTATTACCGCACAACAGGAAGTGACGCGCATACAATACATCGAATTGTGCTATAATACTAGCGTCATACCAGCCAACGGCACGTGGATCAGTGGTTCGCGCCCCGCTGTGGCCAGGTCTGGGTGGTCGCAGGATAAAATGCCATGCAATCCTTCGCAAGAGTAGGAGGTTACCCCTGGGGACATGACTCCATTCTCCCATTGACGCGATATGACCAGAAGTGGTTAAAGCGTCCTGAATATACAACCAACCAATCATTTGACAGGACAAATTTTAACGCGTGGTGACAGTTCTTCATATACGTCAGTTTATGGTACATGCAAAGTAACGCGCATGCGCACTAATCAGTTCAGCAAGACCATCGAGAGATTATCGCACTCTGTGATCCTAACCATTGCAGCCAACCGGGGGAAATTATCATCATAATATAAAGCGATATGGTAAGTCGTATTTTATTATTTGTATGTTACGCATGTCCTATCGCCTTCCATGTTGAACATGCAGGCAACTTCAGACAGTCGCAAGCTGAATGTTTTGCTTTTAAATGTTGAACCCACTGGCAGTGGTACGCTTCGTATCGAAGTTTCGTAATGTAAGAAGTTCATAGTTTTATTCCATTCTTTTGGAACTGTGACCAATTTAGAAACGAACCATTGTCATCTAATAAATCGTCAACATATAATACACCATGTTCGGTGATTAAGCGTTTTCGTGAAATAATATCCCTAGAAGTAATAAAACTCATAGAAGATGTTCAGGTGTGGTTTGCTTTGATATTACCAGATTATGTGAAAACCTGGCACGATAAACATCTTTGCAAAAAGAGTTTTGGGTTTTAAAACACACGTGTTGCCATTTCCCATTGCTCTATCCAACATACGTCTATGCATTTGCCGATATATATCAACAAATGTGTTTACTGTAAACCACCAAATCAATACCTTGAGCCAGTCTAACAGCTTTGGTTTTAGAAAGGTTCAATTGTAATACGGAACATCTTGTAAAGTTCTGAAACAGCGTAAGAGCTGATCATAAACTTTCTTCCGTACCGTCAAGTTACAGAAAACGTGTCGTCCGCATATTGGCCAATCTTATATGTAAGATTCCTGATGCTGATATCTTTGCATGACGAGTAATGTCGCATAACTCACCAAAGCGGTTCTATCGCTCTCAAAAATAGATATGCTGATGAGGTATAATTTATATACCATTCATTTATATCAGAATCTAACTATTTTTTGGGTTTTGTTTATGGGATTTATATTTTCATGAAATAGAAATCGTTCCACGACAGTTGCATTCGTCATCGCGAAGATAACAAGTTGTTGTTAACGACGAAAAGTTATTTTCGGTTGTATATCAGCCCGTTGCCTCGATTTAGAATTAAATTTACCAAAGACGAAAATCTTCCACATCATAACTTGAGAATTAACGTACTTAGAAATTTCATCAACCGATAATGAATGTAAATTTAATCGACACGCTAAGAGATTTTTTGAAAAGAAAACCATAAACATATCTGTCAACATGTGACCTAGAGATGTCAGACTTGTTTCGTAATCTTCCACTCATTGAGGCTCACATTGTATTGGTCACTTTTCGACGCGTCATACTCGTCTCTGAGCAAAATGAAGTCCTATTTCGACATGTTCAGGCTAAAGCTATGGCCATGGGGTTCTAAATCGGTCATAGAAATGTTATTGAAGATGGCATATATATAAAATGGTATTTTTCTTAAACCTCATGTGACGTCCCGATGACTTCATTTTTGGTCCAAGAAGGAATTTGTAATCAGAAAAAAATACCACAAATGTGCCAGTGCGTTATGTTGTAGCCAGAGTGATTCCCCGTATAGGTACATCATACAAATAATAGTTCCCATCTTAATTCCTGTTCCAGGGGTGACGGCAATTCCCCATGGGACTTTCCACTTTAAAGCCATCCATCTCTCATTCCATGGAAAATATTTTGTCGAGTGTGTCACAAGTGCCTTTGTCAAAGAGTACCAGGATTATGTCTTTGGTTAGACATCATACCCAGCACCATGTGCAATTTGAGCAAGAAATGACGCCAGCGCAATGTGTTTTAAATTTTCTGAAAGGTAAACTATATGGATATTTGATGCCGTAGGTGAGCCCCCCCCCACAAGGTCTCTTGTCGACGCAATCACTCTGTATTTTGCAGTTTCGTTTTAGTCATGTTAGCAAATATAGTCATCGTATTACTTGCGTCCTGCCGGATATCCCGCCATGACGTCATTATGACATCATCACGAACAATCCTTAAAGACGCCATTACTCTGCTTTCATGCGTCACAGCGACATCTGGTTTATTTGACAATATTTGTGGTCTCAAGGGACAGTTTTTTGCCGTGCTAAACTTTATTGGCGATACTGTAAAGCGTGTATCAGAACTGACGTCAGAGTTTGCATGACTCACAAAATCCGTTGAATTACGTCATTGTCACCTGCGTGGGCAACACCTACAACCCACAAACGTCGCCGAGGTGCAAGATAAAGACATATAGGACACACTGCTAACTTTTATAATCGTCACTGACGTCATGTGAGGTCACGATGACGTCATATTATGCATGAATGCATGAATGCGAATTGCGAGTCGAGAGAATCGCCCCTGGCATCAATTGTTTGTTCCAATTCAAGCTTTTAGACGTAATAACAGCGATGATCGTCATATACGTCACGTGATCACAAGTCGCAAGTCCCTCCTCGTCTTCGTTCCCGACAGCCACTCCCACAAACTCAACCCAACTGTTGGGTGACCCACTTTCCCTTACCAGTCCCTGTCCCAATATCCCGGGAAGCTGGCCAAGCGTTCCGTGAAACCCCACAGAATACAGGCTGTAATGCACCCCGCAACCCCCCCCCCCACTCCCACCCCACCCCCTCACCATCGCGCGCTCAAAGACCCGGGCAGCCGTTCCAATGGTCTGCTGGCGGAAGCACTGGATCCATTACCGCCTGCGACGTTCAGAACTTCTGTCAATTGCTCTTCGCAGCTACAATTGACTTCATCACGCACATAAACAATTGACTTCATCACACACACATAAACAATTGACTTCATCACACACAGAGAAACGATTGACTTCATCACACACACATAAACAGTTGACTTCATCACACACATAAATTGACTTCATTGAATTGACACACATATATTGACACACACATAAACAATTGACTTCATCACACACATAAATTGACTTCATTGAATTGACACATATACATAACACACATAAACTGACTTCATTGAATTGACACACATAAACAATTGACTTCATCACACACTTAAACAATTGACTTCATCACACACATTAACAATTGACGTCATCACACACATAAACAATTGACTTCATCACACACATTAACAATTGACGTCATCACACACCTAAACAATTGACTTCATCACACACATAAACAATTGACGTCATCACACACATAAACAATTAACTTCATCACACACCTAAACAATTGACTTCATCACACACATAAACAATTGACTTCATCACACACATCAGCAATTGAATTCATCACAAACATAAATAATTGACTCCATCCCAAACATAAACAATTGACTTCATCACACACATAAACAGTTGACTTCATCACACACATAAACAATTGACTTCATTACACATATAAACAATTAACTTCATCACACACATGTGACACAGGCCAAGTTGTAAAGCTGTCTGACCAGTGGCGACATCATAGACTTGACAACTTGATTTATCTGTTTCGCCCATTCCCTATTAGTGTCTCACTGATACCTTTTTTCTTCGTCGTTGGCTGTTGGTTGGCATCCGTCCGTCTGCGAAAGATGATGGATTTTGCAGCTTTGTTTGATTTCAAGTGATACGATTTACGTCGCGGCATTTGCGCTTATGACTGAATAAGCCTATCTGTGACCGACAGAGTTTCCCGCAGTCGTCGCATCGATGACCTGTCGATAGGTCTTGGCTTGTACTCACTAGGTGCCTACATTGGCGTTTCGAGTCCAGTTTCTCAAACCAGAGCCAGTCGTGGTGGGCCATTCCCTCACCCACGACAAGTGACCATTCCCTCTTTTTGAATGCTAGATCCTCCCAAGAATTTGTATCGATGCCGAAAGCCTTAACGACACGCTTGCAAACATCCTTAAACCTGAGCTTTGGCCGTCCAGTTGGCCTTTTGCCATGCTTGCCATTTTTTGCCTTTTGCCCTTTTTCTTAGGCAGCCACAGTTTATCCTTTGAGATTATTAATGACCGTTTTGGTGTAATTACGTTGTTCTAATCTTAGAAGAACTATACAGGCTTTGTTGTTGAATACCTCACAATAATAAATAAAGCTTATACACCAAAAATATATGTGCTCTTTCACTTAACATGGTAAATTAATACCAACTGAGTTTGCGTTTTAAACTCTTGTATTTTATCTGTAGAAGATCATTACCACAATCATAATCGCTTGCATCTAGCTTTTTTTATTTCATCTTCAAGTATACTCGCTTTCATGCTATCTTTCTCGTTTCTTGAACGAAACATAAGGTTTGCTCTTACCTCTAATTTCGGGCCTATAGCCGAATGGTAGGACTGATACGGAGCATCTTTCCTGAGCAGAACACCAAGCCAAATGCGGAACACCCGGCTTGCTACAGAAGACCCCGTCTGCATGGAAGCCGGGTTTACAACTATGACTCCTTATGGCAATAATGCTGGTGATAGTGACTCCTAAAAAGTTACATGCATACAGATGATGCATTGATGGCATCGCACGTCACCCGAGAACAAACGCTTATGACCTCTAACATGATGAGTCAGACGACAGGAGGCGTCGCCCCTCGTAAAGACGCCAGTCTGGCAGCCATGGCGCTGGAGATACATCCTGGTTGTTCTGTCTGCGGGGGGTCCGCGTCCACTTTGCCAGGGCCTTTTAGGAGGGGAGCTCGGCGGTCCAGCCTCCAGTAATTAATGGGGCTTTCCGGTCATGAATGGCCGTGCACCCCGGTGATATACATGGCCGTCGAACGACGCTTGCCCTTTCTGGGAAAACTACCAGGGGCACTGGTGCGTCGTTTCCTTGTCACTAAATGGGGTAAGCCGACGCCGCGTCAATCGCGAACTATCACGGCTGCCCCTTCGTGATGTATAGATAATGCATATTCCAGGAAATGAAAAAATTGTTGCGTCTGCCGTTCGTTGCCGTTGCGCTCGGACGCAAGGAACCATCATTAAACTGTGAGAAAACTTTATCGGCTCCTTGAAAAATTGAAGGTATGGAAGGCCATATCGCGACATTGAAAGATTGAAATTGTGGGAAATGATATCGGATCACTGAAACATTGAAAGTGTGGGAGATTATATCGCTTTCTCGCCTCGCGCTTCCTCGCTTCCTCGCCTCGCGCTTCCTCGCTTTCTCGCCCGCGCGCCCTACTTTGTGCCAGGCGAGCATGCGAGATAGCGAGTGGCACATATATGGCTCCATACATACGGGCTTCAGACAGGTGCATGCATTATTAAGGACAGGCAGAGTCTATGGACCATACAGCAATATGAACAATTATTGTCATTTTGATGAATTAATTTGATGAATCTTTTATTGTGTACTGACATCGCGAATGATCTACGATTTATGATCAAACAACAGGAGACTAACACAGGATCTCGGCACTTGTTACATTCCGAAAATGACGTCGTTATTTGCAGCACTGGTTGTTATGACGTATTAAAAAGATGACGTCATTATTTGAGCGCGTTATGATATTATTATATTATTTCTTCTTAATTCCCCTTATTCACATGTTGGGAATTCCCACGCAGGAACGAGGCTATACCTGCAAGTTTGCGCGCGAACGGCTAGTGCATATGATGTGTGGCCCTGGTGAGTGGCAAAGGGGCCTTTCTCTCCTGCCGTCAATGGTCACGATTAAGTCTGTCAGGTCATTATTGTTCAAACTAATTACCGAATAAGACCTATTTCTGCAAATTTTAATCTTTTTCGAGCACATTTGACAATAGCCGAAAGTGTAGGCCTATGCCATACGGAACGGGTGACCCCCTCCAGCTGGGGGGTATCCCCGACCAGCAGTGGGATGCTTCACTTCAACAGAGCTTATCTGCTTAGTGGGAGATAGCTAAGGTCTATATGTTGATTTGTCCATTGGAAAGTTAACGGCAAATTAAATCAAACGTTTAATGGGGTTTTTATTCCAAACTTTGCAGGGAATGGTTGCTGGAGGTACAATATGACGCATTGAAACGCATTGCGTAACGTTGAAGACCGCGTAGTTCAGTCGGTAGAGCGTTCCGTTTGATACTGGGGTCGTGCGTTCAATTCTCGCGGGGTGCAATTATCATTTTCCCTGCATCTCGTGCAACGACCACATTCTCCCATAAAAGTGGTCATCGCTGTTTTAAGATTAGACCGATTAGAATTATTGCCACATTGGTCCTCTCATGAGGTAAAATATGTCAGCATAATTCCATATACCCAGCATAATATCTCCCCGGGTAAAACACGGGGTTCAACAAAAACGCTTGTGTGCACAAATTTTCACGTGGTTTGATTTGGGTTTAACGGCACGTTCAGCTTGTAAGGCTATAGGCCTATCGTGTAATTTCACATGGGTCTATCATATGAGTAGTAGGCAAAGAATGTCCGGGTCATAGGATTCAGTCAATACTCAACAAAAAATACTCATAATAAAAAGCAAAAAAAATAGTAGGTCCATAGACTAATATGTCACAGCACAAAGATCCTTTAATCTGACGTGGAAAGCGAGTTAAAAAATATAGGGGGGCTTTCATGTCAATCGACCCTTGCTGAATGCCGCGGGAAATAGCCCAGTTTGTTCAAATATATTCGCCCCAAAAGACCCTCCCTTTTCAAATGTACTTGCTCCAGAACACACACACCCTTTTCATCTGCAAGAAATCGGTCATTTTATTACTGAAATCACCCGGGAGCTATTTCGCAGCGAACCCGCAGCAGTGTCTCCCATTAGATTTCACGCGTTGGGCGAGTCACGCCGTTTGTGTTTGCAGGCACAGCCTCGTTTTGGCGTCAATATAGGCGATTCCGCGAATAAGGCGTCGTAAATAATGACGTCATTTTCGGACCTTAACGAGTGGCGAGATCCTTTGGGGACTAACACTCCGCGAACATAATGTTAACCATGAAAATCCATGACCTGTTGCAATGAGCGCATGTATTTGCTTCGAAATAAAATGATATATATATTGCGGGCTGCTTACAAACCCTATGTTTTTCCGGATATAAAGGGGCCATGCCACCGTGATGATTATGCTGTATATAGCAAACTTTGTTTATGTCCACTTACGTCTACGGGCGGAGGGTTTCCCCCCTTCCCCCCCTCCCCACCCCCCCTCCCGGTTGTACCCCACCGCCACAACTTTTTTCAGAGCCCCCCCCCACCCTCCGGTCGCAACCCTCCTCCAAATTCCTAGATCCACCCCTGACGTCTGTCACATGATATTATAGGCACGATGTAGGTAATGCGGCAGAAATATTACCCATAAAAAGGACGTGGTCATGCAAGGTAAGGACCGGAAGCCTTTCCTTCCAGCAGTTCCCTGAGCGTGAGTCATACGATGAGGCATCCGTGGTCGCGGTGACGACGCCAGGGGGAATAGCGGGGGGGGGGGTCGTGGGCAGTGAGACGGACCCTCTGGCAAGGAGACGTGTGTTTACGCGTCACCGGACTACTGGCTATAACGACAGATTGGTGACGTCATCAGCACGGAGGCCAATATTGATACCACCCTTTACTGACAATTGGTTCATTCAACCATGGCACACGTTAATATACATGGCGTGGGGGGGGGGGGGGGCGGGGGGCAAGTGGGGGTCGTGTTCCCAAGTCACGAAGAATAATTTCTTTTTTCATAGGTCACGATGAATTCAATAGAGAATTCCCGTATACAATGGAAGGGGCGGATACATGATACAAATTGACGATGCCCAAGTCACGGTTATTTAATATTAAAATCCTCAGGTCACGATTAATGAATATCCTTGGTCACGACGGTTGGCTCATTTGCCATTCCCAGTTCACGGGTGAAATGAAAGCCAATTCCCGAGGATCTGCAAACCACCTCCCCCCGCCCCCCCCCCTCCGCCATACATTGCCCTGCTCTTCTGTTGGATAGCCCGCCCACTTCTTTAATATCGCTCAGTTGTCTCCTAATGTTTTCCTCTTCTTTATTGTGTACCGCCAGTGTCTTGATCTCTCAATTTTAATGTATCAGTATGAATTATATAATCAAACCATGTGTCCAGGTCAAGACTGAACTAAGTAAGAATGACTTATGTGTAAATCTTTTCAATGCCACATTGAAACTCTTCTTTATGTCACAGCGTTCCTTCCAAGGCATGGAAGTTAGACGAAATCAGTGGGCGCATTTCTTTGGGCCAGGACCGGTTGGCCGCATGGTATACTGAAGCTCTTCCGCACCTACCGGTCGGGCTACGACAAATGTCAATGAAATATTCCCACCGGCCATGTCCAGTTCATTTAGAGGCAAAGAAACCAGCGCAGACATTCACTTTTCAACCAGCCGCCATCTTTTCCCGAATATTCCGGGATACGGCATACCGAATGGTGCGCGCGCACCCGACCCGGGTGAAAGAAGTGTCGGGCCTTAAACCGATGCGTAATAGGGTCTGTAAGTGACGTCACAGACAGCGCGCGCTCACCTCTAGAAACAACCGTTCTGGGTACAACGCGTCAGCGGGTCCCTATACTTTACCATGGGCCTCAAAATAGACTCACTGATGTTTCAGATATGAATGCAATGTTAGATTTGAAAACCATATGGAATAAATGCTTGGGGTTATACCTTCATACTCGTACTAGTTTTAAATCGCAAGACGCTGGTTTTCTGTGCGTTTCACGCCATTACAAAGAGCTCCCTATGCTTTGTATATGGGGCGGTGAAGCGTCATGTACCCAAAACCGGATTCGCTGGAGGTGAGCGCGCGCTGTCTGTGATGTCACTTACAGACCCTATGTGTGTATTCGGTCCACCTTCGGGTTACCAAAGAAATCCGCCCAGTAAGTCACGCCTTCAACCGAGTGCCTCCGGCCGTGTTAGGCACGTCACCTGTGCCTTGCCGGCCAAATCTATACATGTGGCTTTACAAATTTGGCACAATCTTGTCATCTTTGGCCACTTTCGTGCCCAACCTTGTTACATAATGTTGCGTCCTTATTCATGTAATTTAATAAAATGACCATCAGACTCCAACCTTTACTATTTGCTTGTTATTGCTGTTGTTTATAAAAACCCTTATGAAAACTATTTGGCGACACTGAAACAAGCCTGTATACGGAAGACGAACATGTTTCAATAACAGCAATGTTGGAAAACTGGTGGCGTTGCAATAGGTGAATCGCTTAGGGTGTAAGTAAACAGTTGTAGTAGGGTATCCTAGAGGGACTGAACTGGGCAATAATTAGTAACTATTAACTCGGTCTTGAGGTCGCGCTATGGACTGACGCAGTTTTAGAGTGACCGGCTTGAACTGCCTGGAATTTGAGATAATCCGATGACTCGACTACGGATATAACTTACAAGCATGCGAAGAGGAGTGTCAAACCAAGGTGAATAATACCTGATATTCCTAATATCAGGAATAAAGTGGTAAATCGTTCACTTTTCCTGGGGAAAAGGAGACATTTTCTCAAGACACTGGAATATCGCCCACATAAGGCCAAGCAAAGAAAGAAATGAGCGCGTGAGGAGAAGGTCAGATACATTTTCTTCAACGTCCTCAGACGAACACTCTGAAACTAAGAAAGCGTGCTTCGCCAAGACTAAGAATGATACTAACGATATACAAGAAGACAGCGAGAACATGTCTGCGGAAGAAATACAGCACCTGTTCACAAGATTGGAGAAGACTTTGGTTAAACAAGTTAAGTGCCATAGAATCAAATAAACGTGAAGAGGTGACTGGTTTAAAGGCGTATATTACAAAGCTTGAGCTCATCTTGGCACGAAGGTGCTGGTGTTAGAGCAAAAAAATGCCGAGTTGAAAAACGAAGTTCAAAACTTAATAGACGCAGAGAAGGACTTATAATACGAATCGAAACTTTTGAAAAAGACATGTTGGGCATTCGAAAGCATGCCATATAGAAGACGAACAATATTCGAGTATTCGAGTGTTTGGTCTCGCAGCCTCACAGGCTCAGAGTGACGAGAACTGCAAAGCTACAGTGGCCCGGTTGATTAAAGACAAACTCTCATACAATATACTTGAGAAACAAATCAGCTGCGCCCATCGGCTGCCAGGAAAAAACATCGTGAAGCCGATAATCGTCGAGTTTGACTCCATCACAACAAAGGACGACATCATGAGGCGCCGACGTGCTTTAAAGGACTCCGGCACAACCATCGTCGATGACCTCTGTGACGACTTGCAGCGACTGGTCAAACGGGTGAAAAGACACGATTTCATCGCACAAAGCTGGACCTGGCATGGCAAGTGCTTTATCAAAGACACGCGCGGTCGGGTGGCAAAGCTGAGGTGGGGTCAATCTGTTGAGGAGGCTTTGCAAACGGTTAATTGAAAGAAGATAGTGGTGGCGAGATGGGTCAGTTATAATATATGTATCACGCTTTAGTGCTTAATGGTAACGTTATGATACGTCTACATCGTGCGTTTTGATCAGTGAAGTTATAGTACTCGCTAGGAGGCTAAAGTAGTGAACCTAACTTGACCTGAATAAGAGGGCTGTACAGTTCTCGCGGGTTCTATTTCCGGTTTAGGTCTTTTGGGGACCAACAAAAAAACACGTGCTTTTAGAACGAGTGCGCATCACGCTGGTGCCTTGCTGCAACTGCGTGACTCGCACTCATTGTAGTCAACGTTTTAGTGTTGGGAACCGGCCAGCTGCGCGGTTTGTGCCTAAAGAATCGAGTGGGTGTGAAACTATTTTTTATTTGCTTTGGTCCAGTCATGACTCATTATAAAATCATAATATAATTAAAGATAAGACATTTATCTCTCCATAATGCATGTGGTCCGTTCGATGAGACTGTTGGAAGCGTTGTATTTTGAGCCAAATCATCGATGTTTACAGTTCATACGACAAATGGAGCACCATTGTCCTCACCTCAGTCCATATAAGGAGCGTTGTTACGTAACCATAGATACCGCGCGCAGACACGCGCGTCATGATGATTATTACGTCATACGACATGGAAAACCCCGCACAGCACGTTAGATCGCCTGACACTGACAGTCACTCATGAGAGAACCGCATTCTGGTTTTTCAACTGCCTAACCGCTCATACATTACATAGATCTAGTCGGATGGTTATAATTCGGATATGCACACAACTTCAATGGTTATTTGTGCTTCCAAGGACAGCTTTAGCCGATCTTGTGTGTGAGGCGAGTGAAGGCAAACAACCGGAAGGTAGGCAGCCACCCGGCTCAGCCGAGCCAGCCAATCAGGAGACAGGGGGCGGGGCTTAGCGACCGGTGGCGGGAGGACCAGCCGCCGCCTGCACCTGCACCTGTCACGCCCGGACACTATATATAGATAGACGTGCTTAGAAAGACACAAGTCATGCTATTCAAGTTCCATGCAGAAAGTTATCGAATGAAAAGCCTACATGGACAGCAGAGTTTCTCTCGCCAGCTCAAAAGGTGTAGGCCAATGATTTGTCGGATGCATATTGTATGACGACGCATCAAGGTCTACCGTTTTGCATCAGGCATTCTTTCGGGGGCAATTTTGTCATGCCGTATTCTGTTTGATGTAGAGTGCGAAATGATCGCAGCACGTACCCTGGGGGAGGGGGGGGGGGCATTATTAAACAAATCTGGGGGGGGGGTGCCTTGATGTCTGGGTAAGCCGACAAAAAGATACATATGGAGCGTATATTTATGATGAAAAACATACCCCTATAAAGCGGATATCTGAAAAGTTGCTCCCGGTAATGGCGGGGGGGGGGGGGTGGGGGGCTCTGAAAATGTGCGTTCACAGAGCAGGAATGCAGGAAAAATACCCCTTTCGAGCGGCACTTGGCGGTGAAAACGAGGGGAGGGTTGTCCCGCGGTGCCCCCTCCCCCCCATTCCAGGAATGTACTAAGTATCCCCCGTCGGCAGCAGGTAACAATTACGCAAATTCACTACGTTGATATTCACAGCTCTTATCTTACAATCTTACTAATACCAAACTACCAATACCAATTATTGTCATGATCAACGCTTAAGGTTCGCTTTTACTTCTCAGTAGTTTATAGTACCATCTCGACGGAAACCTTTGGTACGCTGACCACCCTTAATCTTGCAAGATATAACACCTGAATACGGGTTAGAGGTACCTCCTCCATCTATATCCGAGTAATTTTACTGGTCTGACGTAGTACTCCTGCTAGGTCAATTATACATCAACTCAACCTCGTTATATTAATAACAAAGACACACCGCAAAGGGGTGTCAATCGAAGCATTAAGTGATCTGTTTGTAGTTGCTTCTTGACAACTAGTAGATATATTAAAGAAAAGGTTAGCACTAGTATCTGATTTCTTTTAAATGGCAAGCAGCTGTATGTTTATCATTAGGCCATTTGCTTCGTTGCCATGGACACGAAACGTAATATTGCGATCGCCGTATTTGTCTTGTAACTTGCTTTGTCATAACAGTCCTCACGGTGTGGTGGAGGAGACTGAAATAGCGTGGTCGAAAGTTGGTCAAATCCCCTGGAAATTGGTTTTTCGTCATAATGACCCCCTGGTTCGGCGATTAAAAACACCACTCAGCAAACAGAATAGATGTGAATATTAAAATCGTCTTGGTTGGTTGTATTCTGGTCATATCGCGTCAATGGGATAAGGAAGGAAGAGTGTAGCCATGTCCCCGGGGGTAACCCCCTACTCTTGGCGAAAAAGGACATGGGATCTTTACCCTGCGAACACACAGACATGGCCACATCGGGGCTCGAACCATCACCACACGTGCCGTTAGGCTCTCAGGTGGCCAGAGCACTCAAGGGGAACGCTCAAACCCACTGAGCGACCGGGCCGAGACCCCTAAGCTCGTCTTAGCAACCAGGAAGTAGAATGCTGCAAATCCGTAAATAGCAAACCGCCTTAAATAACATGGTAAAATACCAGGCGCCCCTACGTGATAAATCGGCCAAGCGTGGCCGGTTTCCTTGCGTGCCAGGGCCTTTTGTCTGTCACTGCCGCGCGTGGCCCGGTAAGCTTCGAGAGGTCGTGGGCGCCGTGGTTCGTCGCGCACACCGTGGTCGAGTCAGATCACGGTGGAGGCCGGATGGGGACAGGGCCAGGAACAGGGGAGCGGGGGGAGGGGCAGGCGGAGTACATACATGGGGTGATTAATGTAATTTTTATCCTGTCAGGAGCCACGCACGCAGCGTCTTGTGTCGTGCCATCTGGGTACCTATCTATAGACACGGGTCTTTATGCAGCATTAAAACTAGTATGTTTTTCCTTGACGTCATGCTTCCGTCCTTCTGGGATGCCATACCATGCGATCATCACTTCAGTATTAACGTATTACAGTATTACAGTATTACAGTATAATTATAGTTTTAATATATTACAGTTTTTGCAGTTTTATAGTATTACAGTAATAATTAAAAAACAATGCTGCAGTAACTTATTGCGGTATTAGACTATAAATGTATTAGCATTAGAGTATTACATTATAAATGCATTACAGTACTATCAAGTATTAAAAACAGTATTAGAGTATTGAAAACAGTATTAAACAAATAATACCTCAGTATTATAGTATCAGAAAACAATCAATGCGCCAGCATTAGAATTGAACGTATGTTATGAGTATAATCATTACACGTGACATAAATATGGTTCACCCAAATTGGTTCAAACCAAAGGTGGAGGCCAGTACCATTTGTCATTGCGCATGGGAGTAAGCCCCCCCCCCCACCCCCACCTCCATTGCCATGTGATGACGTGTGCTATGGAAAATAACCATGTAAACATACCCCTGCGGGCTTTGTTACTATTGTAAAAAAGGGTTCCAAATTATACCAGGTAAAATTTACCCTTGTCACTTCCTGTTCTGCAGGTTTTCGGGTTGGCCCGGCAGCTTGGTTAATACCAGGTAGACCCATCGTGTCAACCGCAAGTCAACATTAGAGGTGTACGGCCACGTACATGGCCTAGCCAGTAAATAGCGCGTGCTCTGCTAGGCCAGCCCATGCCGGTGTATCGGTCAAATCGTACCTGTGCAATGGCTAGCGTCGTGCATGGTATAGATTTCACGCCTTAATTGATCATCATATAGCTCCAATGCGCCACCCCCTCCCCCCTTTTCTCTCTCTCCCCCTCGCTCTCTCTGTCTCACTCTCTCTCGCTATATATGATGACGTCACGCGAGCCGCTTGCGTGACATCGTCGGAGTCGCTCCGCTTGCAGGCCAAAGTTTACATGCGAAATCACGACGATTGCTGGCGCCGTAAAAAAGGAGAATGGGACGGAAGAAAAACATGAAACGTCTTCAGGCCCACCGGAGCCCCTGGTCATGCTCGCCCACCCCCCTCCACCCCCACCCCCTCCCCTTCTCGCTCTCTACCTCTCAATGTAGTGGATATCCGCTGTATGTAGTGTATATCCGCTGTATGTAGTGCATATCCGCTGTATGTAGTGTATATCCGCTGTATATAGTGTATATCCGCTGTATGTAGTGTATATCCGCTGTATGTAGTGTATAACCGCTGTATGTAGTGTATATCCGCTGTATGTAGTGTATATCCGCTGTATGTAGTGTATATCCGCTGTATGTAGTGTATATCCGCTGTATGTAGTGTATAACCGCTGTATGTAGTGTATATCCGCTGTATGTAGTGCATATCCGCTGTATGTAGTGTATATCCGCTGTATGTAGTGTATATCCGCTGTATATAGTGTATATCCGCTGTATGTAGTGTATAACCGCTGTATGTAGTGTATATCCGCTGTATGTAGTGTATATCCGCTGTATGTAGTGTATGTTCGCTGTATGTAGTGTATATCCGCTGTATGTAGTGTATATCCGCTGTATGTAGTGTATGTCCGCTCTATGTAGTGTATATCCGCTGTATGTAGTGTATTTTCGCTGTATGTAGTGTATGTTCGCTGTATGTAGACCTACCACGTCACCGCTCCTCCCGGTCAGTTAATTCGCCCCCAGCGTATAGCGTTTAACAAAGCAACTAGAACAATCACATATAATCAAATGCTTTATCAAATTCTCGATAAATTAATACGGACATTCGCGGTAAAATCGTCCAACCGATCCGCCACAGAGGATCGAGTAATATATACATAATGGCCATCTAAGATATATTTGTGCCCTGTCTGATGATGGATCTATGTTATTCCCGGCCTCGTTAAGTGTATATAACATATACATCAGAGGTGTCATTGCACGTTAAGACAATTGAAGTAACATATTGACAAGTGATCTATTCGTTTTGATTTAAGTTCGTGAAATCTTGCCCATGATCGTGACATATTTATTATAATACAGATATATATTGGTATGTATTAAAAGTTCGTACACACACATACAGCCCTAAGACGAACGATTATAGTCATCATATGAAAGCCAAATTATCTCGTGTACATTTGCATTTGCAATGATATCTTGTCAATGTGTGTGTGTGTGTTAGTATGTATATGTATGTGTGTAGTAGAAGGCGGGGCTCAACTATCAGTATGTTTGAAACTTATGGAGGGTAAAACCGATGGGGTCCAAATAAATAGTGGAGGGGGTGCACAAAGCAATGGAGGGAAGTCCACATCAAAGATGGTGTGCATTTTAGCTGTGAAGAGGTGGCAGCCCCTCTCAACACAGAGGGATACCGGCCCCCCTTGATGACGTCACAGATATCTGATTCTGGTCTGATCCAATCAAACGAAACGATTATGGAGCTTAAAGCGCCAATGTGCTATCGATATGATTAAGCCATATGTACATTCTATGAATTGGTGTTATAATGGGTAGTGGGTAGTGATGTGGGTGATGGTTGGTTGTTTGGTTAGTTGTATATTCAGGACGCTTTAACCAATTCTGGTAATATCGCGTCAATGGGAGAAGGAAGGGAGCGTGGAGCCATGTCCCCGGGGGTAATCCCCTACTCTTTGCGAAGAAGGACATGGGATCTTTATTCAGCGCCCACACAGACATGACCACAGCGGGGCTCGAACCACCGATCCACGTGCCGTGGTTCTCAGGTGGGTTGCGGGTGATGGGTGTTCATGGCAATGGGAGTGAGTGTGGCGGGCGTGAGGTAGTGTTGGGGGTGTTGGGGCGATGCTAGTAGTGATGCCGGTGGTGGTAGGGGGTGATAATGATTGTGGTGGTAGGGGTGATGATGGTAATAGTGGTGTCGGGGTGATGGGGAGAGGGTTTGATGGTTAGTAGTAGTATTTGATGGTGACTTTAATGTTGATATCGGTGGTTTGTGGTGTGCGTGATGGTAGGGGTGCTAGTTAAGGGATGGAGTGACGGAGTGGGGTAATTATGGCATGGGTGGTGATAGTGATAATGTGAGTGATGGGAGTAATAACAGTCTAAGTGTGGTAAAGGAGTAATGGGGGCAAGGGGGGTAGTAAGGCAGGGGGCAGTGGGGTAGATGGTGGTGGAGACGAAGGTGGTGTGGGTGGCGGTGTGGGTGATAGTGTGCGGGGTGACCAAGGTCGTGATGTGGGGTGGATGAGGCGGGCGGCGGCGTGTGCGTAGTCTTGTGGGTTGTGACAATGGCGGGGGTGTGGGTGGTGGTAGCGATCGGAGGGGTGCGGGAATGGGGAGGTTGATGAGGCTGATATAGGCAGCTGACGGCAATGATAATAGCGTTAGGCGTTTCCATATCACTACAGAAAACACTATATCGCCATGCTAAACATTGACAACATTGATGCCGCATGTGGGTGATCACAGTGGGACCAAACTAAGGGTGCAGACAGGCTGGGTGACGACGAGGGGCCAGTAACAAACAACACTCTATCCGATCTCTTCCTGGATATCTTCTTCCTCTTCTTTGATCTTCGAATCTCGTTCCGAAGGGACATCCGACTTCCGCTTGTTTTCATCCAGTGCCGCGGAGTGGCGCTGCGAAAGCATCTCCATGTCGATGGTCATGTCATCGGGGTCATTGTCATACACGTCATTCGCCTTTCCCAGCGTTCCTTGCGTGTCGGACTTCTTCTGTCGTCCCCTGAGGGTACCCCGAGAGAGAAGAAAGACATGTCCATGTTAAAACATTACACCATCAATGAACAATGAATTGGTTAGATTTTTTAATTTCTCCTGAACATACAGAGAAACAAACAGGTTAATTCATGTTTAAAACATTATACGAATTGAAATTAATGTAAACAAACATGCTAGTTCATGTTAAAACATTGAAATTAATATGTCATATTTCATATTAACGAACCACATGTTATCATCACAATGAAAAGCACCAACTATCTATACAAAACATCGAAATTAATATGTCATAGTTCATATTAATGAACCACATGTTATCATCACAATGAAAAGCACCAACTATATATACAAAACATTTAAATTAATATGTCACATTTTTATACTAATGAACCACATGTTATCATCACAAAGAAAAGCACCAACTATATATACCAGTAAACCAATACCAACTGTAAATCGACATCCCTGAGCGGATATCTGGACTGCGTTCGTTGGATAAGAACAGCATATTAGTATGTTAAAGTTAGGGTTAGGGTTAGGAGTTGTTTTAGAGTCAGGGTTAGGAATCGGCAAACAACCAGTTGAAAGTCACTGGTCTGTGAGAAACCATTTCATTCCTTCATCCGTCGTCGTCCCCGGGAGGTTCCTTGGCCCAATGTATCCTTAATGTGCACACAAAACGTCCTAAAACACTAACAATTCATTTCATTTCTATTCAGACGTACGTACCTTATAACGAAGACCACGACGATGATGATGACTACCAGGATGGCCACCCCCGCCACGCTGCCAATGGCGATCAGTGTTGAGTCATTGTCTGGCGTAGCTGAAATCCACAAAGCAAGATATTTGTAAATTCTTCGCCAGAAGTGATCCCGTCTATCAGGAACATCAAGCCAAGAAAGAGTTGTGTTTTCCTTTTCTGAAAGCCACATCGTCACAAAACCATCTATGCCTTTCTGGAGTCGTTATTGGGGTCACAACAACAAAATCTCTTTAAATATTATCGTCTTGTGGTATCTTCTATTCGGCCCTTATTGGAACAACCAACCCAATACTTGAGGTGAGCATTAAAACATGCCTTCGCTATTGCAAACATCCAGAAATAAATAATGTTAAGCAAAAATACTCCCGAGCTATTTTCAAATATTTTTGAAGAAGGACTTATATTGTGACAATATTGGCCAGCGAATTATCCAATAACTGCTGTAAGAATGTTTTCACGGAGTACGAAAAAATGGTGTAATTCACCACAGATTTATGGATGGGGAATTTTTCGTAAAAGTTTGTGGAAGTATGACCTACTTAAAGTGCAATGCGTTTCATTGGAGAGGACTTGATCCGGAGGGCACGAACACTGGCGCCCGTTAACCGTCGGGGTGCATTCGTGCTGACATTCCCCATTACTCCGCTGGCATGCTGCACAAATATAGTAGAAAACACACAATATTATACGTCCTGACAACTTCCAATGTTCAGCTGGCATGCTGTAGAAGTATAGTAGAACACACACTTTTCTGGATAGCCACATCGTCAAATACTCTCAAACCATTGATGAAATAATTGAGCAGTCTGTCTGGAAGCCACATCGGTTTATTCTCCCATTATATAGTTACGTATTTTCATTGCCGCCTCGTTGTTGTTGTCACAACGACCAAATATTAGTCAACTAATCGTTAAAGCGTTCTCTTTAGAACTACAAAAACATATATTTTCTTCTTGTCATATCTTCTATTCAGCCCTTATTGGAACTACCAACCAGATACCGAGCCATTTCCAAAAAATATTGAAGAAGGATATAAATTGTGACAATATTGGCCAGCGAATTATCCAATAACTGTTGTAAGACTATTTAACGGATTACGCAGAAATGGTGAAATTCACCACAGATTTATGGATGGGAAATTGTTCGTAAAAGTTCGTGGAAGTATGACCTACTTAAAGCGCAATGTGTATCATTGAAGAGGATTAGATCCGAGGGGCACGAACACTGGCGACCGTTATCCGTTAGGGTACATACGTCCTGACACCCTCCATTGTTCAGCTGGCATGCTGTACAAGTATAGAAGAAAACACAAAATACTAAACTATAATACGTCCTGACACCCTCCATTGTTCAGCTGGCATGCTGTACACAATTAACCAACGACACATATTAAACTATTATCATAAATTTCGGTAACCGATTTTTTAAAATAACTTTGATGTCATTAATGTACTATAATCGCATGGTTCGTTATTTCAGTAATGAGTGTAGTGATTGTGATCAATATATATCGGTCTACAATATTCTCATTTTGACATGATGAATTCTGTTAAATTCCATTCCATATCACCGCATCAAATTCTTTTGTCTTGTTTGCATTAATCTACTCATCATTACGCCATCGCCACTGTAGTCCGTTGTCCGTGTGTGTTCTCATTTCAACATGACGAGCTGTATTATTTTACTGATATTCCGCCGGACCACCTCAAATCATATGATATTCGTCTAATTTTTCACCAATATTAAACCGTAAACAGACTTACCGTGGCACTCCCCTGGATGCAGCCAAAGGTCATCCAGAGCAATGTCCCCTTCATATCCGCCAGCGTTCTGGGTGTAGAAGGTGATCTGTGGGGCAAAACGTGTACCTATATCAGACATGTAGACCTGATGAAGGGTACAGGTGCTCGGCTTTTTCAATTCAAGAAAAATATTAAAAACTCAGCATGCATATGTTTTCAGTAGCTTTTATAGCAAAACTGCGTTCTTTGGTCATTGGCCATTCCGTTCACGACCATAATAATTAAATTCTCAAAAAAATAGTCCAAAGTTGTTTGCCCTTTGCCTAGTCACATATATATATTTTACATGTAATCATGTTTGGCATTTTCGTTTTATGAATCAGATTAACAGAAATAACAGACACGCTTTCATAAGAGTTCATAAAAAATAGCTGACCTCACGGTCACCCTGTCTTTGTGTGTTCCTGACTGATCAGTCGTTAATAACATTAATCAACATATGTATTATATGTAATTTACCTGTTGTTGCCACATGAAGTCGCTCACAGTCATTTCCACGCTTTCCCAGGAGGGTCCCTGTTGACCTTCTTGGATAAATATTGTCTGTATGACGTCAAATCCGTTTGTCGATGTGTAGGCGTGCAGCACGCCGATGTTAGTTCCCATCATATGGTACTTAAATCTCACACAGAGGACGCCGGTGTGGTTTACGAATGGCGTGCTGATTCTGCGTATATACAAACAGATTTTTTTTATACAAACAGGTATATTTAAGGTTGGTTGATTGCATATTGAGGACGCTTTAACCGCTTTTGTATATTTAAGGTATATGGACACAGCTGTAACTGTTGGGGACTGGTCGTTGCCCAATGTCGAATTACATATTTAGTTAATACTGGTTACTGGTTAGCCAACTAACGCCATAACAGACTCGTGTAATGACGTCAGCACACTAAGGTTACCCGGATGAATAAAACCGTTCGACGGAGGGCGCAAACAACTTATATCGCTTTCTCATTGGGCGTCTCCATGGTAACTTACATCGCTGTCCCATTAGGAGTTCCGCTCTGTGACGACGTGGACTCCACATAGATGTACCAGCGGCCCTCGGCAGCCCCGGGCGGCCCTGTTCCCTCACTGGGGGTACTGCCGGACCGCCGCGCCCACTCCAGCTCCCCAGTGTTGCCCTGGACCATGCCACAAGTGTCATCCTCGAACTGACACGAGAACGGAAGGGTCACTGAAATAAAAGGCAAAGTGATGTGAGATGAAAAGGACGAGGTTACAGTCGACCACCGTGAATGAAAAGGCCCGAGGTGATGGCTTAAAGACTGCTCTCGCTATTTCACATTAAAGAAGCCTCTATATCTACACATTATGTGGTAAACATAATTCAGCGTTGGCCGGATATTAAGTGATATAGATTTGTGCAACATAACTTTTCTGATGAAAACAAAGCACAGATAAAATACAGGATAGTTTGTCAATTGGTCAAATATCATGCCTGCAAGAAATATTTTTTGTTATGCTGGATGCTTCCTACAGACTTTCACTTTCCTTCAGTATCTCTCAATATAGCACTACCTCCCTCTGGATAAGCACGCCTTAGCGGCCATTTCTGCCACAATATGTCAATCCTCTTGTCATACTTAATCTCTCTCATATATCTCCCTTTTATCGTCCATCCCGTGGCTCGCTCTCTCTCATGGCTCTCTTTCCTTTTCCCGTATTTACCCCCCTCTCTCTCTCGCCCTCTCTCTCGCATATCTCCCTCTTTTCCTCTCTCCCATGTCTCCCTCTCTCCCGTATCTCTTCCCCTCTCTCTCCCTCCCGTGTCTCTGCCACTTGCCCTTCCTCACGTGTCTCCCCCTCTCCCTCGCTCCCGTGTCTCTTCCCCTCTCTCTCCCTCACATGTCTCTGCCACTTGCCCGTTCTCCCATGTCTCCCCCTCTCCCTCTCTCCCGTGTCTCTTCCCCTCTTTCACCCTACCTCTGCCACTTGCCCTCTATTGCCCTCGCCACCTCTCCCGCCTCGCACCCCATCCCGCAGGTCTCCCTCCTGTCTTTTGTCTTTCTCTCTCACTCTCGTTTATCTTGCCCCTCTCCCCTCCCCCCCCCCCTCGACCACCCCTTCCCCCACACTCTGCCCCTCTAGGTTCTCCCGCGTCTATCCCTCCTGTCATCTCTCCTACCTTGGGTGAAGCAGCTTCCGGTTGTTATGGCCAAGGAGTCGACCGCAATATCCCCCAGACTCCCCGGCCCCCTCTGACCGCGAAGGCTGAGCTGAAACAGAGACACTTGGCTTATAACCCATGATCGGATCGGCGTATCATATCATATGAGAACAGGATGGTTACATATAACTGACGTGTACCACTCAGTGTTCTGGTAATTGTTTTTGTTTATTTCTTGTGCGATGATTGTTACTATTTCGAATTTGAGTGACGAAACACTTTTGAGTTAACGAAGTAATGTTGTCAATATAAAGTCACTTGGTAGGCTGTATAAGTCATATCTTGTTATATATCGACGTGCCTCTCACTACAGGAATAGTTCAATAAAAGTCTGGTTATGATTTTATCATATTATCTCGTAAAACAACAATTTAAACGTCACACTGCGCAAACTAGTTTATCCGGCGCGGACTTCCTAGCGAGTCGGTGTCGACATCGCACAGAAATACCGAACAGCGAACAGGCGCACAGGGATATAAAGCAGGCCACCAACTTCTGTTCTGGTGAACAATTCTGCTTCTCACAAGATAGCCCACAGGCTTTCAGGATTTAAATTAAAGACAGAATATACTTATTTGACATGGAGAAATTTACATGGAGGTTGGTAATACAAAAATTACAGAATATATTACTTGAAAAAAATATTGCTTATGCAAAAATCACAATATTCTGGACGAGACCGAGAACTCACCCCCGACCCAGAATTGATAAGTACGTCAGCATTAGCCTCGATCCAGTTATCGCCTTGGCTGCCTGAGCGAGTCCACACCACATCTGTGCCGTTGTGTACCTCTAGGGACCCCATGCCAGCCCCTCGCATGATGTAGGCGAACCGCACACAGGCCGGACCACTATAGCCAAGGTCTTCCGTCTCAACGCTGAGGAAACAAATTAAGGGGTAAATCAGCCAGCAAATATATATTTATTTTTAATAAACTTTATTTATTTTGCGAGGTTTTCAACAACGAATACACATGTGAATGATCACCTCATAAATAGTATATATATATCATTGATGTGGCGGATCACTTTCTTTCTTGCACAGGATTCCCCCTATTTTACTATATACACAAAGTAGAGTCCTCCACCCTATCTCCACCCTATCTCCAAATGGAAGCACTCGATCACGTGTTAAAGCTGCTCATACAGCCAATTTTTCCATGAGAAACATTTTTAATTTTTAATTGAGGTCCTTATTACACGTTATAGCATACCGGAAGTAAAAAGGAGATGCTTTTAATGATATTTACTGACTCATAGGTAGATACGCTGTGGTCATTGCTGACGATATTTGCCACTTTAACCCAAGTTAGACAAGAGAATGTATAGACTTCTTGAAGAGTTAACCACTGAAACAGATTCAACAATCAGTTCAATTACTTTTAATTTTTAACTCAATTAATTTTCAACTACGAAAACATGAAATTCATTATTCAGAGAGGAACTTTGAGTTGATAAGCTTAGAGGTCGTAACTACCCCCCCCCCCCTATGTTATTCTTTCCTATGAATTAGCCGCCCGAGTTACATCCCAACCTCTTCCTGCTTCATCATGGCATTTCATTGGATGAAATATCGAGGAAATTATTTAGAGATTTGACGAAAAGTTGGTGGGTGTTAGTTGGCATTAAAGTCACCCGGTATGGTTGGCACACGTATACGTCTATACATAACAGTTGAACTTGACAATCCAGAGATGGCATGTTAAACTCAAGGGTGTAGGGATATTTTCTATACACTGAACCATTTGCATATCACCCCCACTCCAGGCCTACTATATATCTAGCCAAGCTAAAACTGAGAAACTTGAGGAGCATCGTTATATCAAGAGGTACTTACATAGCCACATCCTTGTCCTCGGTCCCGCTCGTGTTAAAATACAGATAATATGAGCCTTGGTAGGCGGCGTGAGGACCCGTCTTGAGGTCCCAGCCCACCCCAGTGTGTCTGGTCCAATTCAAATTATCATCCAATCTCTGTATTAATCCACAGTTATCATCCTCAAACAGACAGGTGAATAGGGCACTAGACCCCAAGGCTGAAAAGGAAGAATATTTCATTATTTCAGGTAGCATCCACAAACAAAATTTAAAAAAAGGAAAAGATAAACTTTTTAGTCCCCAGCTAGCATGCACATTCAACTATTAATTTCGCTACACCCAACAGCTGGGAAAGGCCAAACATTGTATTGCAATCCACGGCTATTATCCACAGACATACTTAGAAAGTTTAAATATGAAAATGTTATTTTATCTCACAGCTATCATCCGCAAACTTTCAACTGCTGAACACTGGACGCCAAATCTCGAGAGGTGAAATACTATATTTTAATCCATAGTTCTTTGCCACAGACATACTTTTAAAAAATAAAATAAAGTGGTGCAATTTCATTTTAATCCATAATTCTATTCCACAGACATACTTTTAAAAAATAAAATAAAGTGGTGCAATTTCATTTTAATCCACAGCTACCATGCACAACCATACCACTGCTGATTAGGGAACTGGACCCTAGCTATAGCTGGCAAAGACAAACAAGTTTATTTTAATCCACAAACACACTTTCAAATAATTAAAATAAAGAATTGTTTCTATGCTGCAGCCAAGGCATTCATGCACAAACATACAACTGACCTCAAATCTGGGGAAAACTTGTTTATTCAATTCGCAGCTATCATCCACGCACATACTTTTATAAATATTTCAAATTTACATACATTTTTCTTTTTCATTTAAGCCTCAACTGTACTGGTGAAATAGCGCGATTAACCTCAAAGCTGGAACAGGCAACATGTCTCTCAAAAACGATGCCAAACACTTTGTTGTGCACCTTAATTAATCCTCGACGTGCCTTATAACACGTGGAACTGCCATTAAGGCAGGAGGATAAACCCCATGGGGCTGGATACTGTTCTGTGGCCAAAAACGTATGTCATTATATTTCAATATACATGTACCTATTTACCCATGTTTCTAATTTAGGTGGCTTCCTACTTGATTGGTTTAGGCAGGACATTTCACCTTCCGTCGGTAATATCAATTGCAATAGGAAAGGGTCAAGGTAGAGAGGAGCCATGTCTGCTAGCTAGAGTAACCCCTACTTGTTCTTTTCTACTTTATCCAGGCCCCAACATAGACATGTAGACGGTTGGGGTTCCACCTTCTACCCATGAGCATGATGGCCCCATGTCTGGACATATAAACAGCGAATACAAGTAATGACACATGACATATTTCTACGTTTGATTACATATTAATGTCTATGAGGTTAATAATCCGCGACTCTTTCCAACAAGTATTATCTGTCATTGGGACAGACCTTACCTTTGTGTCCCGTGGCCAGAATAAGGCTAAATATACAATAGTGGATCCCGTGAATCAATAGATCCATTGTGTCTGCTGCATTAACTGTCTCCCCGTTGGGCAATATCACATACAGCTTCAGAGTGTTGTATTCACATCCACGTTATAAGCTCGTGTACATGCTACTTAATGTTCGTACTATCACAACACGCTGCGCGCGCATCTAACCCACGCCCACATAGGCATATTGAAGCTCACGAACAATGTGTGTAATACGTTCGATATCCCTTGGTCGATATCCAAAAGGCCTTTGACAAGTTGCGACGGCGTTCCGTTCCGTTCTCAACACAACGTCTGTGCGCCACGCCGGGTGAAAAGCAAAGGACACATCTTGCCTTATGACACATCACAGGAAGTGTGTGATGTCCACGAGAGTGCGATATCCATTCTCTCTCCGTCTATCTCTCTCTCTCTCTCTCTGTCTCTCTCTCTCTCTCTCTCTTCTGATGTCTCGCCCTCACCTCCACCTATCCACCTAGCGTTGACGTCTTCTGTCTCACCGCTCACCGGAGCGCGACATTTGCCGGTTGATTGCAAAAAGCGGTATCAAACTTTATACGCCTTGAGTCATGACGTTGGGGTGGGTCACTGAGTCTAGTGTTTCCATTAGACGCATAGCGCTGGAGTGGATTGTCCGCAAACCTTAACCAAGTGACGCCATATTCACCCACCCAATATCAGCCGTGTACCCTACATACATACATAGCTGTTGACATTACAACTAGGCGGGCCCGCCCGGCTACCTCACCCAGCGGAGGGCGTGTTGTAAATATAGACACTGATCGCTTCGTTGAATCCAGACATGCGCGTAGGGTACACGCCTTAGTTGTATCATCGAAGCGTCTGGTATACAGTACTCAACCTGCGGAAATGTGACTTAAAATGACAGGCGGGGTTGGTAATACATTATATAGATATGATTGGAAATAAAATCGAAAATATAATATATAATGCCAGAGTAGGTTAAAAGTTCTATAATATATAGATATGACAGAAAATAATATCAAAATCTAGCCAAACGTGCCACAGGATGTTGGCTGTATAATATATAGATATCTTTGGAAGTCAAATTAAAATCTAATATCATGCCAGGGGATATGCCATAGCTTTATGTAATATATAAATATGATATAATCAAAATCTAACGTAAAAGGCCAGAGGCGGTTAGTCATATAAGTTAAAGCAAGCGCTAAAGTTGCTGCTACAGTAATGCTATTTTGAAAGCCTCGGAAAAAGCGCGGAGCGTATCCAGGAACAGACCGGTTACGTCGCTTGTTTGAGCTCAAGAAAATTGCACAGTTGCTTCGAATGCACAGTTCACATTGAGTGGTGTAAACTTGTTGTGACATGCCCCTTGCACTACACGGGAATTAGAAGTGGAATGAATTGTAGTCGTGACTTCATACACATCTAACAGGCACACGTTTTCCATAATCTTCATTTGACAACACTTTCGTCAACAGTGCACATGTTAATACATAACATTATAGCAACCAAGTCACCCCACACGATGCGACTGCATGCGGCTATATTAGACATGATCCACGTGAATTCATAACTCATTGCCTAATGTGTTTCTTGCCTTTGTCTTGTATCTTTCCATTGCCCTATTTCACAGGCATATCTGTGTCAGTTCTAACACTTATCCTGTAAACATAGACTTGATTTACTGACATATACATACGGCATGGTATTTCGGTGGCGCTTGCTGGCTGGCAAGTTCAACCCCTAGATAGAGCGTGTTGTGCGATTTGTACGATTTGTACTAATAACTGCTACCTTAAAACCATGTAATGGATTCGAAGCCTGACATTTGCACAAGGAGCTTGATTCACCCAACCCCAATGTCCCCCGGCGGTGGAGGGGGTGGTGGGGCGGGGGGTATGGAGTGGGAGGAGGGACACCCGGTGATCTATACCAGGCCAAATACTTTGCCATTGCCGCGATACAGAGATTACAGCGTCATACTTAAATCAACCAATCAATTCCAAGCTTGAGGAATTATTGTGCTACCAGAAAGCATTGTTATTGCAATTTTGTCAAATTTGTCAACTTTATTAAAGAAATACCATTAGTTCTGGAGCAATACATTATTTTCCATTAATTTTATTCATTAAAAGTAATTTATTTTAGATTTAAGCTGAAATTAAGCCAAATGTACATACAACATATGTTGTCCCAAAGTAACATTTATATATGTGAAGGAGGAAGTTCGTCATCCACAATATAAGGGGTCTGGAAGGGGTAAATGGCGACACGCGACACGGGCATATTTGAAAAATCGACATTCGACATTGACATCCGAATTCCTACACTGAGGATCTGAAATAGCGACATCGATACAGATTTTTGAAAGAACGACAATAAACTTAGCCAAAAAGCGACACGAAACATCGTGAAAAATTGACATTCGACGCAGAGAATTTTGAAAGTCCACACTGAACACTGGAACCACCTTTTCATACCCCTAATATATGTTCCACAATCGTTAAATTCGTTTTTTATCACATACATAAAAGACCGAATAATAAACTTTGCATCGGGTGACTATGACTCTAAGCGTTTGACAATGCATACTTCAATGCACTAAAAACACGCCTGAGACTAAATATATATCAGGGGCAATATTACACACAGAACACTTCCGCATTTTTCGCTCCGATCCAGTGGCTAGTAAACATTGAACGGGGGTTGTCACCCCGGGGGTTTGAGACACGGTGACGGTGTGGGGTGGCGTGTGAGGGTGAAAGGGTCTGTAAGGGTGAAGGGGTCGCCGGTATCTGCAGTGGTATGAGGACGTCGTGGCAAGCATACAGACCCCGAGCATACAAACATTTGCATATTTAGTGAGAGACCTACCGCTTGAGTGAGAAGCAGTGAACCGCGAGTGATCCCTTCGCGGCAAACTTTTCGTTGAACGCGAGCTATGGCAAGCCGCTTGTCACATATTGTTGGAAAATTAATTACCATTTCTCTGTCTATATATAGTTTTTACCGCGGAAAACCCCGAGCAAAAATAGCCACTTTTAATAGTGGGAAATCTAGTTTTCCCTCCCCAAAACTGGGGTTTGTTTATATTTTATTGATTTTGATACAAATGGTGTGTCATTGACCTATGTCAAAATCGCAAATTTTTTGGTCTGGTGATACTGGCGCCGCTTGTCATAACCTCACCTTTGGTATACGCAGAGCTCCACGCGGCGGCAGTCTGCGGCAGTTTGTGGAAGGCCGCCTTGGGGCGGATTGGGGAATTATGTCTGCAAGCGAAGCCACTATATAGCAGCTAATAGGGCTGTACAGTTCTCGCGGGTTCTGTTTCCGGTTTAGGTCTTTTGGGGACCAACAAAAAAACACGTGCTCTTAGAACGAGCGCGCATCACGCTGGTGCCTTGCTGCAACTGCGTGACACGCACTCATTGTAGTCAACGTTTTAGTGTTGGGAACCGGCCAGCTGCGCGGTTTGTGCCTAAAGAATCGAGTGGGTGTGAAACTATTTTTTGTTTGCTTTGGTCCAGGCATTGTTAACTATAAAATCATAATATAGTTAAAGACAAGACATTTATCTCTCCATAATGCATGTGGTCCATTCGATGAGACCGTTGGAAGCGTTGTATTTTGAGCCAAATCATCGATGTTTACAGTTCTACGACAAAAGGAGCACCATTGTCCTCACCCGCTCAGTCCATATAAGGAGCGTTGTTACGTAACCATAGATACCACGCGCAGACACGCGCGTCATGATGATTATTACGTCATACGACATGGAAAACCCCGCGCAGCACATCATACCGTCTGACGCTGACAGTCACTCATGAGACAACCGCATTCTGGTTTATCAACTGCCTAACCGCTCATATATTACATAAATTTACTCGGATGGTTATAATTCGGATATGCACAGAACTTCAGTGGTTAGTTGTGCTTCCAAGGACAGCTTTAGCCGATCGTGTGTGTGAGGCGAGTGAAGGCAAACAACCAGAAGGTAGGTAGCACGTACAGGCCGTTGATGCTAGGCATTGACGCAGACCATAGGTATCCCCGTCTCGTGGGGTCTCGATAAGATCCCGAAGTGGCTGTACAGCCGTATAGGCCGCTGTAGGATTTCAATTTAAGCGTTTGCTACAACATTCTTTGCATCCGGCGTTCTCGGAATTCCCGGAACTTGAGAATACTTATCGTGACGTCAGCAGGGCATCATGTGACGTACGTGCAGCCACCGTCAACACTGTGACAGGCAAGAAATGAAATCAATCCGTATGTCCGGCCG
Source organism: Arenicola marina (assembly GCA_964019135.1). Classification (NCBI taxonomy): domain Eukaryota; kingdom Metazoa; phylum Annelida; class Polychaeta; family Arenicolidae; genus Arenicola; species Arenicola marina. The sequence continues at coordinate 20,101,435 of OZ025254.1, read as the reverse complement.
CTTTCGCGCGCGAAAGAGCTAAACCGGCCTATGAACCCTCACCGGACGATGAGTGATGAATTGATGAAACACGCCAGACTAGGTGTCCAGGCCTGGAATCGAACCCAAGACCTAATGATCTGCCGTCTCACAACAGGTTGGCCTTCAGGGTCGCGGGATGGGAGAGGCGGGGGGGGGGTGGGGGGATCGGATCAGGGGAATGCGAAGTGCATTTGGTGGAACACAAATACGTTGAAGTATGCATGTCATACTCACTAATTGAGGGGTGAATACATCAGTATTTTTATTCATCCAGCGGGTGGTTATAGGAGGGATTAAACAAGCCTCAAATGTAGGTGCGAACCTACTGTTGATCGGCAACCCACTCGCCCTTTTTTGCTAGCTTTCTATCCCTCTAAGGGTGACGACCACCACGATCAATATACAATGAGCAGTATTAGCACTTGTACCTGATAAAGTAGCCCCCGGGGGCTACTTAATAAATTGTTGGGTTCGGGGGCTTCCGCTGTAAAGCACACCCCCCCCCCCCCCGCACCCCACACACCCATTTTCCACGCATTCTACTGTATGGTTCCAAGTTTTAAAACATCTGCTCTATAGGGTATCTGTTCTATCTCTCAAATGTGCGCTCTCTCAGAGATCAATGGGCCCCCACGCCCCCCCCCCCATCCTGGAACCAGATTGGTATAGGTCACGATAATGACAATGCCATATGGCCGGGGCGTGTGAAAAAATCCTTGAAAGGGGGGGCACAATAAGAAAAAAACACCGGGGGGAGGGGGGGGGGGGGTGCGCACACTGATGATATCTTGCGACCGGGGAGGGGGCTGAAAAAAATTACGACCAAGGGGCACCATTACGACCGGTGGGGGGGGAAGCACATAATTTGAAAAGGTATACTTTAGGGTCTAAAAAGGGGGCCACGTGCCTCTCCCCACACCCCCACCCCCCCTGGACAAGCCCATGTATGTAAACTTTCACGGAAACATTAAAGCAATTCGTCTATAATCTAAAATATTCCCGAAAAGCTAAGTCAATTCACGCTTCCCGCAAAGCGCCAGATACGTGTAGCGAGCCGAGGGTGTAAGTGGCCAAATCCCAGCGCTGCCACCAAAACTGTAGCGTGTCGAGAGTATAAGTGGCCAAATCGTATCGCTGCCAACAAAACTGTAGCGTGCCACAGGTGTATGTCTTTGATGTTATGTCAGGAAGAGGGCGTTTTAAGCCACGATATAATTAAGCATTCTCGGTTTCATCAGTTAAACTTAGCTTAAATAACCCAGGAATCAGATAATAAGAAAGTAGTTTTATTCCGGGTTAACTCGACCAATCGCTGCCACCACATACAAATGTATGACCAATCTATCAATATAACTAGGATATATATATGGTATCAGCCTGTCAGTAAATATATTCATAACCATATCTCAAAGAATTACCAATAAAATAAACTCTAATATCACTGCATCGCAGTATTTCGCTTATCCCCAAGCTAATTGGAGAACCCAAGCTAAATCGAGAACCCTCCGCATAAAATGGATGGGGCGGATACATGATATAAATTGGCGATATCCCATTTTACGGTTATTTAAAATTCTCAGTTCACGATTAATAAAGTTCACGAAGGATTATTTTCCTCATTCCCAGTTCACGGTGAAATGAAAAGCCCGTTCCCTATGAACGGAAAAAACCCTTGCCCCCCCCCACCCCCCACCCCTATCAATATCCAAAATACATCTCTCTGACCTAAACCTCCAAGACAAGCTTAATCCCACATTTTACCTTCCTGATACTACATAAATAGTTATAAAAGAATATAACAAAGACTCAAAGAAAGGAGTAAAGAGGTGCGCTGATGCTGCGATAAGAGGAGAGGGTAAAGAGGTGCGCTGATGCTGCGCTAAGAGGAGAGAGATATTCGCTGATGCCGCGACGCTGCGCTGTCCCCCCAACTCCGACTGCCTGCTGGCTGTGATGCAGGGCCTTTTATACCCCCTTCCTAGGGACGCTAACTCCAGTGACGCTACCCCCTAAATGCACCAATGAAAGCATAAAGGAAACTGTATTTCTATACTTAAAATAGCACCAAAATACTCATCATTATCCTTCAAACTTCTTGGGAAACTTGCCCAGTATCACTGCCGTACAGCAGCAGACAGGCGTAAAGACGATGATTGTGCCAATATATTTATTCCCATTTTTTCTATTTTTCCTTTTTTTTTACCACCACCTGGGATAATACCCCTCCTCCAACTACTTTGCCTCTTCCACTGCCCACCATTTCCCCCCTTCCGGCCCATATCGTTCTGGTTACCCCAGCCGCCCCCCCCCCCTCCAACCCCCCGCCACACACTGGCACGCCCTCGGCCCATGGTTGGCCTCAATGAAAATAGGAAGACTTAGATATAACATCTGATATAATATATAGTTAGATATAATACCCCTATTGCGCTGCTGATTCCCCTGGGGAGTTTTACTTTTCTTTCTCGGCCCATGCCCCCCCCCCCCCCCACACACACACAATACATCTGCTATTCGTGGATGCTCCGACTGGTGATGGGAAGGCTTAGCTAATAACATGATTCTCCCCTATGGCGTTGATTCCCCTGGCGGCGCCCTCGCCGTGGCATGTTCGGTGGATAAACTGACGCCATACGGTCGTCGCTTTGTTCGACCCGCTGGGAGTTAATTGGTTAATTAGGGATCAACAGGTCAGGCAGCTCTCGCCTCCATAGACGGCCTTTCCGTCATAACGGGCATGCCATGCAGTTCTCGCGGGTTCTACTTCCGGCCTGGCAGTTTGGAGACTAATATCCGCCACACAGCCCCCCGCTGCGTGACCCCCGCTCACTCAGACCACATAGCGAGCGGAGGTGGGGCTGTGGAAGAGCCTATTTAGAGACAAACAAATGAACACGTGTTTACTTACCACCCCCCGCCACACAGCGCATGGAATATATACTTACCCCTCCCCCCCCCCCAATCATACAGCGCATGGAATATATACTTACCCCTCCCCCCCCCAATCATACAGCGCATGGAATATATACTTACCCCTCCCCCCGCCCTATCATACAGCGCATGGAATATTTACTTACCCCCCCGCCACCATACAGCGCATGAAATATATACTTACCCCCCACCATACAGCGCATGCAATATATACTTACCCCCCCCCCCGCCATACAGCGCATGAAATATACACTTACCCCCCCCCCCCGGCCATACAGCGCATGCAATTACCCTCCCCCCCCCGCCACCATACAATGCATAAAATATATACTTAACCCTCCCCCACACCGTACATCGCATGAAATATATACTCCCCCTCCCACCATACAGCGCATGAAAATATATTCTTACCCCCCCTCCCCCCCCCCCACACCATACAGCGCATGGTGTATACGCTTTGCGTAGCTAATTTCCTGCCTCCCCTCCTTCCCCCATTCCTTACTTCTTCATCGTCAAGCAATCCCCACCCAACGAGTTTAAAAACCCGACTGCCTTTCTCGGAATGGCCTAGATATGTTGGTTGGCTATTCTCTCATATACTCTCGGGTGGCCAGAGCACTCAAGGCGAGCGCTCTATCTAGCCCACTGAACTATCGCGCCCACCCCTGATGCCATACACTAGAGACCCGAGCTGCCATTGGTCGCGACCCCCAGCCGATATCCCGCCGCGCCACCCGTCGGCGCCCTCTTCACGCCCGCTACCAACGTGCAGAAACCGCCCAGCGCTGCTGGTCTATATAAGTACGAAGACCGCCTCCTAGCGAGCTGCGGCAATAGCGCCCATGTTATCACGGACACGTCATTTACTCGGTGTCAGGCAGATAGCTGATAAAGATCGCTATTACTGTTTCACCAAAATGGCAAACTTTGGAAGCGCGTGGGCGTAGGCGTGGATCATACAGGATCTTGTGACATCATTCGCCTGAATAAAATATCCCGCATCAGCAACTTCTCGCATGCCCGTATTTTCACTCGACTGCGGGGAAAGCGTTTACGACTGTTCCAACAGCGAAGGCGTGAATTAAGTAAGATAACCTGAGCATGATGAACGTCACAGCGGCACTGCCGCGAGAGGGCGCGGAGGACGAGGAAGATGCTGTCTGGCGTGTGGCCTTTGCCTTCCGCTCGGCTTGGCTGACCTTCGTGCCGTTCATCTTCCTCTTCAACGGCGTCATCCTGGTCATCTTCGGCTGTAAGCGCCGCTCGGAGGCCAGCCCGACCTACATATGTCTGGTCAGTCTAGCCTGCGCGGATGCCACGACGGCGCTCTCCATCGTCTCCTTGTTCGTCAGCGCCTTGGTCCTAGAATACTCGACCTCGGCCCTGGAATCCATCGACGTCGCCACTTGCAAGATCAACGTGGGGTTCGCCGTCCTCTCCCAAACGGCGTCCCTCAACCACATGGCCCTGATTTGCGGTGAGCGATATTGCGGGATCGCGCACCCCGGTTTGGTGTACCAGCGCCTCTTCAGCCGCCGGAAGACGAAATTATACGTGGCCCTCATTTGGATTTTCGTCGTCTGCCTCGCCGGAGTATCCGTAGCGGTGGCGACACCTCGCGGGGACGATCAGTCCAAGAGCTGTCTCACCATTACCGCTTTACCCATGTGGCTACGGCACTTTGTCTTCGCTCCTTTCATTTGCTTCGTCGTTGTCATTGACGGCGTCCTGTACGCCATGTTGTTGGTACACGTGTTCAGAAGCCTCCGGAAGTTCCGATCCGTGCACCCGGACGCTGGACGGGAGGCGGCTCCGGTTATGTGTAACGTCATCACAGCGACTTCCGGTACAGGTGTCCCCCAGGCCGAAAACCTAAGGCAACTGGATGCGGATGTGGACAATGAAGTTGTTGCGGATTCGACGGGTCAAGGTCAGCCGCCTAGTGGGAACCGCATGGCTGGCGGGTGTCGCGGACGCTCGGAGGCTGATATTCAGGTGCATAGGCGACGCGAAGATGATCAGGAAGTCGCGGGGGTTTCTGCACAAATTGAACTTGACGTACAGATCCTGAACGGTGGGCGATCTGAACGGGCACTATCAAGCCCGAGTCCTGCCCGCTGCAGGCCTATTTTCGTGATCACTAATCATTATGATGTTTGTGGAGAAAGAGCAGGGATGATCCAGATTCATCATCGACACGGACATACTTCCGAGATCCGGAATGATCCTGAGCGCTTCGATTATCAACCGTCGACGAGTCAGCAACGCGGACATCCACTGGCAGTTCAGTGCGAAGAGGGAGATGCCCGCCTCGTCCGCAGGCAGCATCAGCCAAGGCAAAGCGTGCTTGAGGTTCCCGTGCTAATGCTGAGGGAGAACCCACTAGCATCACTACCAGTGAGCAGTCCAGCGAGGAAGAACCGACATCTTAGTGAAGCCCAGTTGAGCGGGTTTCATGGAGCGGCCCCTAACGGGTTTTATTATGATGAACAATACTATCACGATTTATCATATCAAGCTGGTGAAACGCCTCGGTGTAAATCCGGCAGCTCAACACCCGCACCAGCGGTGCCAACCCAAGTTACGATCCAGCCGAGGGAAGAATCTCCGTCCTCCATTGGTGTGGAAAGACCGGCGGTGCTCCGAGAGCCCCTCGCGAATGAATGCTATGACGTCACTACGAGCCATAATCACCCGGAAGTGGCCGCCACTCCTTCCGCTAATGGAAGCACTAATATCCGTAGATGGCGCAAAGATCGCATGGCAGGGAACATGAAGTTTGAAATTCGGGTGACGGTGGTCGTGGTTTTAGTCATAGGCCTAATGTGTGTGGCGTGGCTGCCCTACTTCATTACACAGGCCATACCGGACAACGGCTTCATTGACCCTTACTATTTACGTATCGTGCGTAATATGGCCGTAACCTTGGTCTTCGCTAACGCCATCGCTAACCCGTTAATATACGCCGGTCGTAGTCCCTTGATCAGGAAAGAAGTGTCAAAATACATGAACTGTTCGACTTGAATGGCTAATGAACTTACAGCATGATTCGGGTATAATAGACCGGTCCAGGCTGGGCCACTAAGCCCCGCCCACGTTGGAGTCCTTTTTCCCTAATCGTGAGTATGAAATTGACAATCGTAGCTGATGGTAGGTACAAGTGAGAAGTACTCATCTCTGAACCTGACAAGACAGTAACACGCTGCTTTGTTTGTCCGACTTGTCTGTCCGACATAACGCACGTGGAAAACCTTTTTTTGCCACATGATTGGATAAAAGCAACAGTGCGTCAGTAAATTTATATTGCGTGTTTAGCATACGGCGTAGTGAAGCATCTTCGGTGTAATAATTAGCATGTATGTTATAAAGAACAAGGTGTAATAATTAGCATATATTATCAAGAACAAGGTGTAATAATTAGCATATGTTATAAAGAACAAGGTGTAATAATTAGCATCTGTTATAAAGAACAAGGTGTAATAATTAGCATATGTTTTAAAGAACAAGGTATAATAATTAGCATATGTTATAAAGAACAAGCTGTAATAATTAGCATATCTTATAAAGAACAAGCTGTAATAATTAGCATATGTTATAAAGAACAAGCTGTAATAATTAGCATATCTTATAAAGAACAAGGTGTAATTAAATGCCACGTGCATTGTACAAACCAGATTGGACGTACAGTCTAGAGCGAGGAAAATTGCCATTTCGCGACCAACTGTACTCCATGTACGCATTTTTCGAGTCAATGCCCCAAACTCGGTATTAAGGTTAACGAAGGTTACATTTTTTTCCCCTCATAACTACGTTACAGCATTGTTTTACGTTATGTTTTGTTCGATGACTATATATGGCACGGTGTAGAGCACATGTGTTGAGCTGCACAACGGAACTTGGCATTCCGTTCTTATCTAATCGGACAGATATGGTCTTGCGACATACCTGGCAGGGGCGGATCTAGGAATTTGCCAAAGGGGGGGGGGGGTGCTCTCTGAAAACTTCCGACCGAGGGGTGTGCTCTGCAAAAACTTGCGACCGGGGGCGGGGAGGCGGGGCAGGGCGTGCTCGGAGAAGCCGACTTTAACAGTGTATGTTTAGGTTCCCAAGGGGGGTGTTGCTCTCTGAAGACTTGTGACTTTAACATGTATGTTAACATGTATGTCGTGTGTTCTGGTTCCCAAGGGGGGGGGGGGGTTGCAACCCCCCTAACCCCCCCCCCCTTGATCCGCCACTGCCTGGTCCCGACATTACATAGTCCCGCTGGGCTTCAATGTCCATATCATATAACGAATATATAATATATATTCGTTGACATAAAGTAGAGTGGTTACATGTGTTGCATGTGGATTTACTGGGTCGAGCAGAACATTTAAGAGCGCAACAAAGCTGTTGGTTTTATGTTAACATAAATAAATATGTGTTACATGTTGCTTAACTACGTCGAGCAGAATGAAATGGTAAGATAAATATATGTATACATAAATATATGTATACATAAATAAAGTGTTTACTTATGTTACATGTGACTTAACTTGGCGCCTACATTGATTAAAGTCCATCTCTTGGAGGGGTATTTGTTAAACCACTTCCAAATATACATTTCCCAGTGGTTACTAAAGCCATTTATCCGGTGGAATTATTTTACAATGCCTCTTATGCCATCAATATTAATGTCTAAACTGACCAAAATAAATTCAAACAGTGGACGATCCATTTCCAAACCCTCGCCCACAGTAGTAATTGGTGACGTCACAAGATGAACCGGTTTGAGTGCGCCTCGCTCGCTTCGACTGACCGCGCCAATCTGTTTGAATGTACGTGCGGCAGGGAAGCCAGATGTTTATTTCGGTTAGCACTAACTCATGGTGAATATTTGGCACATGTAGATGTGACCTTGATCTAATATGACATCAGAGGTGTGTTCTTGGTGGTTGGAGCAACAGTACACATTCGTGACATTGAACACAAACAACTCACCTTCAGCGCCATTTGCTGCCAGTGACAGTGACAGTGTGTTGCCAGCCTACGGGCTACGTTGAAAGGGTGAAAAGGGTGGCTACAGTAGAGCAAGGGCCGTCTCGGAGATGTCCGTCGAATCGTAGACATAGAATCTAGATCTAGGGTTAAATGAAATGTATGTACTAGATCTAGGCTAAAAGATGTTGTTCATGCACAACAGAAGGGAGGGAGGGTGGCGTTTATCAGCCCGGCTTGACAAAACACGCGGCACACTCTTAATCTTGTAATATCAGTCATCCCGTGCTTTCTTTAGTAATACTTGTAGAAACTCGAACGTTATGGGGTTCGGGTTGGAGAAGCAACTAAGTAGCTTTCACCTATTTGTCTGCCTGTCCCCGAATTCATATTTTATATGATTACAAGGCATATTTGCAGTTTTTTCAGAAATTAAAATAAGTAAATTCCTTAACTTCCTCTTCCTCGTCCTCACTATAACTAATTCCATACAATCGTGAGCGCCTCGCTGCATCCCGATCGATGCGGAAGGACGCTTACCCCCTATGGATCGACGCATTGCTCAAAGACGCGTTTACCGTATTGCGCAACAACAACCGTTTCATCTTGTGGCGTCACGAATCAATGAAAACATTGCCCCCGTCTATCTGTAACTTTTTTGGGTAGGTCTGTGGTAAAATGGCTAATATTGTTAATATTGGCGGCGAATAAATATAGTGCGTATGGAATTTAGTTAATGTAGTGCAAATGCATCAAATATTTGCAAAGTAACATAGGACTTATATTGTTGAGTTTACAATTTAAGTGACACACTCAATATGTGGATTTTACTTAGGCATACACGTTAATAGCACATGCTTAAAACACACATGTATATATATACGAAATGCGTGAATATTACCAGCACAGTACGCGGTTTTGTGTTGCTCAGAAAGTCATCAATGGGCATGGGACATTTGATATTCACCGAAGTGCTTGCTGTACCGTGACATCCGCTTTCAGAAATGTAACAAATCTCATTACCACACACACTGAGACTCTACTGTCTACGATCATCGCAAAGCAAGTTATAACACAAACACGGCGATATCAATATTAGTTTTTGTTTTCCACGGCAACGAAGCCACTGGCCTAATGATAAACATACAGATTCTTGCCACTTAAAAAAATTGTCAAAAATCAGATAAAAATACTAAAATTGCAATCTTTTCACCATCTAGTTGTCATTAAGCATCTACAGATTACTTAATGCTTTAATCAGGCGGACGTTGTCTATACTCAAATTCATTAATGTCGTTCACACGCCTTTTGGCCGATATCTTCGTTAATATTGGAGCAATCACCGAGATATTTTCTGACTGGCTGCACTGAACTAAGACCCAACAGATTTAGACTTACTTTCCTCTCTTTGCTGATTATTTCTTTCTGTGTTATCCAAAGAAATATTCCATATGATGAAGCTCCATTGACCACAAACGTCTGCCTCCTAATAAACTAAAAGGAGGAGCACGTGCTTGTTATGACGTGTACTGTATCCATTGTCTCAATTGCATCCAATGGCAACCATTGTCAGGCAACGCTTCGCGCACGCTCCTTGTTTTAGTTTGTTAAATGGCTGACGCTTGTGGTCAATGGAGCTTCATCATATGGAATATTTCTTTGGATAACACAGAAAGAAATAATTCGCAAAGAGAGGAAAGTAAGTGTAAATCTGTTGGGTCTTAGTTCAGTGCTACCAGTCAGAAAATATCTCGGTGATTACTCCAATATTCACGAAGATATCGGCCAAAAGGAGTGTGAACGGCATTTAATGAATTTGAGTATAGTTATAGAGCTAGAGCGCTTCGAAGTGGGCCGACACCTTTGCGTGGCCGCCAATCATGAGTGAATGGAGATTGTGTCTATGTTGAAAAAATCGTCTAATATCAGAAAAATAATGCTGGAGCTTTAATCTTAGCGCCAAATGGTAGGGAACATTCATCTCCAGAGAACTAGTCAAAAAACAAAGTAGTTGCTTTAAAACTTTGCCTGCAGTGTTCCTGTTTCTTGTCGTCGGTCTCCTTGCAGTGATAAACTAGTGCAATTTTTTGGCCGTTTTACCAAGCCATAGCTGAAGGACTAGTCCTTCTATCGCCTGGCTTTTTAAGTCATTGAGTTGTGACAGTAAACTTTGGCCCATTGCTACTTGGACGTTGGCATGCGTCACACCATGACGTCACCATAACGTCATGACGTCATAATGTTACAAAGGCCATTACTCGGCTATTATACGCCATATCGACTTCCGGTTTATTTCACGTTATACCTTATATCAAGGGACAACTGCTGGCGTGCGTAACTTTTTTTGCGGTACCGAAACGTGTACGTGAAAAATGGCGTCCAAGTTTACGTTACCCGACGAAATTATAACAAACGTTTCATTTTCACCAATTTAGCCACTAGGTGATATCGCTAAAAGTTAATAAGTAGGTAGCATGAGTTAGAAGCCTATTTGTTTCATTTGGTAGGCATCAGTGATGTCATGTGTGTCAAATATCATCGGTGGTAAATCGCAACAGAATTGTCCTAGGATGCTTAGTTTGGCCGCAAGAGCGCTCGCAAGAGGGGCACTCCGCCTTGCTGAGGCTCCCATTATGAGTCAACGGCGATATCGACCGGCACTCCTTCGGGTTGCGATGGCCGCCTTTCACTTAATAGTGAAACTAGAGAATCGGGACCGGTTGCAAAAGACGGGCAAACGTCGACTTGGGCAAGGAATCCGCGTTCGCTTTTAGCCTAGCGCGTTTAGTTCCGGCGCTAGAAGGCTCCGTAATTTAGCAATGATGAGTCTGAGAACAGGGATTAAGGCGTGACCAAACACACGTAGAAAGTCGGGATATAAACGTATTCACTCGAAATAACGCCCTCTATCTGGGTGAACAGCCCGCGTTGAACAAAAGCCGTTAGATTGTGATCATCCAGCATCCGCATCCTACGGGTCCAATTTGGGCTAAATTGCGCTTTTAGCGAGCCCAATACAGCTTTCAGTTGACAATTTGGGCTCGAACGCCTTCAGATATCGACTTCCAAATTCATCAGAGTTGTGGAATGGCCATCTGAATAATACAAGCAGTACTTTCGAGTCTTACCTCCGTTTCTAGGAAGGACGGTTGTAAAAGCACGGTTATACCTACAAAAGTAGGTTAATATCGGTTTAAACAGTGCGCACATGGTTCGAAGTAGTGCCCGCAGCACCCAATTTGCCCTTCATAACGTCTAAAATGCAAACGTTGCCCATTGAAGGCGTTATTGAGCCCAAATTGGCAATTGAAGGCCATGTTTAGCCCAAATTGACTGCTACAGGCAATAATTATTCCAATCTGCCCACCTACTTAGGCGACCGCTACCATCACTATGACTCCATAAGTAGCTATAATAAGACAGAAAGGGCCATTGGTATCACCGTTTACCCATGCCGCTGATAGAATTTCTGGGCCACGCCTTGACGCCAAAACGACGCTCTTCTTTTCAATTCAAAATTCAAACAGCTAAGCTACTGGAATGAAGAAATAGCCATATTTATTAATAAGTGAATTAACAATCATCGTATAACGTCGCGGTTTGGTTCACCATGTTTCAAAAAGCACGCTCTTTGGACCAAAGTCATCATCAGTGTCCCACTGACTTCTTGTTTATATATGCAAAACGATGCTTACAGAAAGAAATATCGGTATATATGAGGTGTAAAAAGACATGGTAATTCTTGTACGATATTAGCGCCAACTGTTTGTCTTTTTAAGATAGCTCACATATAACTCGCGCCTCGTATTACCAATAACCAATACAGGCCGTATGACATAAAGCCCCGTTTGCACGGTCCCACTGGGCACACGACGAGATTTCAACATCGTTTTCTGGTTGAATTCTCATAAACTGGTTGATCAACTAGATTTCGACGACATTTCAACGTTATATGGCGAGGAGCCCTCGTGAAAGAAACTGGTTGTACCCATGACTAGTTTATGACGTAGTATATTCGTCAATTTTCAACTTGATTTGACCAGTAAGTCGCAGCAACGCACTTGAGCATAAAACGGGCTGACCATGAAACGAGAATGTAACATCGCACCTAGAACCATAGCCCGGAGCCCGGCTCCCAGAGCGCAGTCCGGAGCCCGGCTCACAGAGCCATAGTCCGGAGTTCGGCTCCAAGAGCCATAGTCCGTAGCCTGGCTTCCAGAGCATAGTCCGGAGCCCGGCGCCCAGATCCATAGTCCGGAGCCTGGCTCCCAGAGCCATAGTCGAGGTGGGAGGGAGTGGTCTAGGTAGAGGTCGAAGTGGGTTGGTCTTGTGTCCGCGGAACTCTTCTTCTTCGGGCTGGTGCCTTGTATCCGCGGAACTCTTCTTCTTCTTCCGGCTGGTGTCGTCGGTCTGTGGGGAACTCTTCTTATTCCGGCTGATGTCTTGTGTCCGCGGAACTCATTGTTTTCCCGCTGGTGTTTTGTGTCCGCGGAATTCTTCTTCTTCCGGCTGGTGTCTTGTGTCCGCGGAACTCTTCTTCTTCCGGCTGGTGCCGTCGGACCCCTGTGAACTCTTCTTCGTCCGGCTGGTGTCATGTGTTCGCGGAACTCTTCTTCTTCCGGCTGGTGCCGTCGGACCCCTGTGAACTCTTCTTCGTCCGGCTGGTGTCTTGTGTCCGCGGGACTCTTCTTCGTCCGGCTGGTGTCTTGTGTCCGCGGGACTCATCGTCTTCCGGGTGGTGTCGTCGGACTGCGTGTAAATGCATGCAGAATTGACGTAATGCTACTTATATGTGAAAATAAATAGTTCAAGATGATACGGCATGCCATAGCAATGAATATCCCATCTCGAACAGGCAAGTCAACGCGCATCGCTACCCCGCCTACGTTTGGACATCTCGTCCCTGTCACCAACGAGCGAAATGAACAACTCTGCAGAATTAGAAATGCACAACACGGGCTAGCGAAAGTATGGGTGAGGGGTGTCTATGTTAGACTCCCGCGGTACGCTCACTCAATAATCGATTTCCTGGGCCAACCACGAAAAGGCAAGGCAGAAGTGGGATCTTACGAATTTTGACTTCGCTGCAAAACTAAAAGGATTAAAATGTCTAGAAATTAAATAATAAATTGATATGCTACCCATCGGGTGCTACCGCTGTCACAAAAATAAAACAAAACGGCAATAGGTGGGTTTGAACCAGCTGCATGTTGATCTGCAGTCGAGCATTCAGACCATGGCGGGTAACTACGTTAGTGACGTGAAAGTTAGGCACTAGTTCCAGATACAATGGTCTGTTTGCCACAATATTTCATTGCATAGGAGCATCACTGGACATGCATTATAAATACAGTTATCACATATAAGTTCTCTGCAATGATTTTTGTGGCAATTAGCGGGACTCGATGAGACCATATATATTCCACCCACCGCACTCTCCAGCAGAAGCGGCCGTGCTCAAGAGGTAAAGCACTCGACTTTAAACCAGTAGGTTGCGGGTTCAAATCCTACCCCTGACTAGGGTCATATATCTTCAAATCATCATTGGTCTCATTGACCATTTATCAACTTTCATTAACTAGGTGCATGTTCATTCAGACCAAGCGAAACACGCTGTAACGTTGAAGATCAGTCAAAGGGGGCCGACGCCGCCAGCTGCAAGCAGGTATAAGACGAGTTCCCCGTAGACCGACGACACCAGCCGGAAGAAGAATTTCCCCGGGACCGACGACACCAGCCGGCAGATGAAGATTTCCGCGGACACAAGACACCAGCGGGACGACGATGAATTCCGCTGGCACAAGACATCAGCCGGAAGAAGAAGAAGAGTTGCGCGGATACAAGGCACCAGCGGGACGACGATGAATTCCGCTGGCACAAGACATCAGCCGGAAGAAGAAGAAGAGTTGCGCGGATACAAGGCACCAGCCGGAAGAAGAAGAGTCCCGCGGATACAAGGCACCAGCCGGAAGAAGAAGAGTTCAGCGGATACAAGGCACCAGCCGGAAGAAGAAGAGTTCAGCGGATACAAGGCACCAGCCGGAAGAAGAAGAGTCCCGCGGATACAAGGCACTAGCCGGAAGAAGAAGAGTCCCGCGGATACAAGGCACCAGCCGGAAGAAGAAGAGTTCACAGGGGTCCGACGACACCAGCCGGAAGAAGAAGGGTCCCGCGAACACAAGACACCAGCGGGACGACGATGAATTCCGCGGACACAAGACATCAGCCGGAAGAAGAAGAGTTCCCAGGGGTCCGACGACACCAGCCGGAAGAAGAAGAGTGCCGCGTACACAAGACGAACCCACTTCGATCTCGACCTAGACCACTCCCTCCCTCCTACCCCGACTATGGCTCTTGGAGCCGTGTTCCAGACTATGGTTCTAGGTGCGATGTTACATTCTCGTTTCATGGTCAGCCCGTTTTATGCTCAAGTGCGTTGCTGCGACTTACTGGTCAAATCAAGTTGAAAATGGACGAATATACTGCGTCATAAACTAGTCATGGGTACAACCAGTTTCTTTCACGAGGGCTCGTTGCCATATGACGTTGAAATGTCGTCGAAATCTGGTTGATCAACCAGTTTACGAGTGTTCAACCAGAAAACGACGTTGAAATCTCGTCGTGTGCCCAGTGGGATACGAGTAACTTTAACATTATGCAATAATAATATAATTTTTTTCGCTTCCAAGCCACAAAGAAAAGGGAATACTGACACAAAACAGTACAGTAATTATATATTATCTATATAATTAATTAATAATTATATAGATCTAGACAGCCATGTTTTAATGTCACACATCGATTCATTGTATTCGCCCAGCAGCCAATTGACCTGACACAATACAATCGTTTCTTTTCTCTTCTTTTATAGCTTCTGATTTATTTACCAGTAATCCCAAATCCCACCTCTCCCCCTCCGCTCCCCATCCCCCTCCGGGGTCAAATTGTCAGCGGTCAAATGGGCCTTCTTCTTTTTGTAGTTATTAAGGTATTATGGAATCAGAAAACCTCGAAGAAGAAAATAAGTATGGCAATTTGCAAAATTAGAAAATGCCGGGCTGCACCATGACCGCAAAAAAAGAAAGAGAATTAGGGTATAATTTAATTTCTACCCAATCGAAAATGGGATTTTGATGAAGAAATATCTGCTGTCAAGGGCGAACTTCAATCCTTATTTTTGAGAGACGATGCCATTTTTCAATGCAAACTGTAGGCCATGCCAGGTATATATGGACCCCCCTTCTCCCCTTTTGAACTGCCCCCCTCATATTTTGCGTAATCCCCCTTATTCTGTGTGGAACCCCCCATCTTTGGGTAGCCCCCCCCCCCTACCCCTGGGCATTTTCGATTCGACCAAAGGTGGCACTTTCTTTTCCAAGTTCAATGCATTATTGGGTTATTTAATTGACTATGTTATCAATGGATTGTGTAACTACATGTAGCTAGAGATGTGCAAATGAAAGAGTTTGATTCCGTTGTCAAAGCTTTATTACCACAAGGCGGCCGGATAAGATTAAGTCAAGAAGTAAAATGAAAAATTTAAAGCGCTCGCCGTTTGTCTGCCATCATAGCCTCCGATTTGATATAATCAAGGCAAGGCGCGATTGAAAGAAAGGGCGGTTGTCATATAATAGGCATATAATAGATATTAGCTACGTATTTCCAGCTTGCATCTTTCCCGTCATCCACTGTTCGCTGCAGACGGACTGATCGTTTTAACTGAAGGGTTAAGGTGAGAGGCTCGAAAGTGACCAGAATCCGAAGAGGCTGTGTAATAGACAGCGCAGTGTTTAGAGACAGGATGTGAGGACATTATTGCTGTCAGTGTTAATTATCTTAAGTGGCTTATTCAGCCATGAAGGCCAAAAAATATTGTAAAACTTGAACCTTTTTGTAGGGGACGGGGGTGTTGTATTGTCAAAGCTAGGTCAAGTAATGTGTTTGGGTGGCTTCTCTATATGAGACCGTATGAAAGCTGTTCTTGGCACGATAAGAGACTTTGAGTGGGTGTACGTATTGGTAACCGAAAAAAAGCTCTAATATTCACCATAGCGTCCTTAAAACGGAGTATAATAGCAATGAACATGTACTCTATCCATATAAACCACTTTTTTTTAAATCACCCCATTGTAAACTGCAGATCGATTGGAAGTACATCGGTGATTTACCCTCAGCCGTCCAATTCCTGCTGGAATTGAGCGACAGGCTCCAGTTTCAACACCCAATATTACGCCTTTACCACACTTGACGGGCCCTATAAATGCATAATTCCGATTTCTAATGACAATAACCAGCTCTGAAACAGATTGAATAAGCTGCATTAGCTGTGAGATCTCAGACACAGTGAATGAGATGAATCTGATTGGTTGGACGCCGAAAAAATATGCCACGAGACATGGGGGATGCAACCTCAAAATAGATTAAACTTTACATAGCATCTCCCTATGATGTGTTAAATTAAACTGACAGATTTGAGGAGTAGCTCCCCACATGAGCGCCAAGAGAAAGCGGACCAATTCTCTCTTCTTGCACTGTACCTGAGATATCGCAAGCCAATTCTTGCGATGTCAGCCATCCTTGCTCAATCTGTTTTGGAGTTGGTTGTTGCATTGCATAATTCTTTATTTGTCGTGACTAGACGGCAGTACAGATATTGTTTACTTATTGATGAAATAAATAAATTACTTAGAAATCTGGTCCCATCAAGTGCAGTAAAGATGCGATATTGGGGGTTGAAGCGGGTGCCTGTCGCTCAGTTCCAGCGGGAGTTGGACACCTTGTGTATTTAGTATACGTTGTGGGGCCCCCTGACTGGATGTCAGTTCAGTAACACGTCTTGTCAAAGCATAGCTAGCTTATCAGGTAGATAGATCGTTTGATCTCAAAAGTCAGCACATCAATTTTGGATTTAATAATGTTATATTTTGTAAGTTATTCTGTTCATTATTTTTGTGAAGGTTGAGGGTTGATAATTCTGACGACGAGCTCAATAGGATTTATGACTGCAATCGAAGCTACAATCA
The DNA here is from genome assembly GCA_964019135.1 of Arenicola marina. Taxonomy (NCBI): domain Eukaryota; kingdom Metazoa; phylum Annelida; class Polychaeta; family Arenicolidae; genus Arenicola; species Arenicola marina. The sequence goes on along the minus strand of OZ025254.1, from coordinate 20,084,483 downwards.
TAGGGCACTTAAGTTATAATGCAAAGGCTATGACACGTGGCACCCATATCCTGTCAACCTAATCAAGTACATTTGTATATATAGGTATGCTGACATTTAATTGCTTTTTGATAGTATGTCAAAAGAATATGTTTTATTTATTGTCAGCTTGTACGTGACGTTGAGAGGATGATTAAGCCAGCAGTAGATGCCAGAGTGTGAACAAGGGAAGAAGGTAAGCTACAAACTTAAGCCTTTTTTATTGATGTGTATCATGTAATCAAATCATTATGCTAACAACTGGCATGTATTTTGCAAGGCCGTTTTTTACTTCAAGCAGATGGATGCGCTCACCCACTTAGTGATCATGAATACTTGTGGTATTCATCGAAGGTCACAGAACCTTGTCGCTGTTACGGTACAGGACCATTACACAAAGCAGTCAGTGTAATGTGCCATACGTAATAACAAAACTGTCACAGAGGGTTCGTGCCACGTAAACGGGCCAACTCCGATGCAGGGTTTCCAGCTTTAATTACTACAAACTCTTGCAGTCTTCTTACCTGTTTTGTTGTTAACTGGAAATATTTATATTGATTTCTATATCTGTACTGTGAACATTAAGTTTTCTATTCATTTCACTTAGTGTCCTGAGGTCGTTCACATACACAGTGGTCAAAGAGATTCATGCTGCCAGCACCTAAAGTACCCACCGCAATGTGAGGGAAGATCGAGCTGAATTTTAATTGTTTATTACTTTGGCGGTAATTATAGCTTAATTCTACTGTCATTGTCTTGTAGGAACCACATTATTGTGATATTTGGTCACTCTTTAAAGGCCCCATGAGAGTATTGATAGATCTGAAAAGATCTACTTTCAAACATACTGGAAAACCAGAGCATTTATGTTTATATTTTTGACAATTATTAGAAAGTAATATTGTTATCACCATTTTAAGCATTCTCGCATTGGAGCCCTTGTCCCAAGTATGAAGTTTTGTACTGGATGAAGTTCCAAATTCCAAGTTTTTTTAAGTTTGCAATGTTTGTTACAGATATCTTAGAAAATCAACAGGTCATATTTGCTCTTACTTATCTTATAGTAACTGATATATTTTTTTTGGGGGGTTTTAAAGGGTAACTGCAATGAGTTTATACTGTCATTATGATTTGCTTTGGTTTAAGAAAAATTTTACGATTGTATCTTGACTATCGGTTAATTGTAAATATTGTAGATACCACATTTGAGAAATCTCGTCACCCTTGAAGATTGGTCGTTCGTTTCAACACCTGGTTGTGTTCATGTTGTTCAAACACTGATGGCACAATTGTAATAATTGGTATGTTACCGGTATACTGTGAATGATAAATGGCCATTTCCATGTCTTTATTTTGTCGTTATGATATGGATTTTTTTATGCGTTTTGCGTGGTGAATAAATGAGCTTACTGCAAAGCATATTACAAGTTTGTGTTAACTTTCAACGAGATCGCAACGTGATAAAAAACCTGCAGCACGTTGATATAAGGTTACAAAAAAAGGCTTTTAGCACGGTGATAACTGACGTTTATAGAACCGGGTGGAAACTGACGTCTTGAAGACTTCGACAATACATGTTGATAGGACGTCTAAAACTGACGTCGGATCAATTGGCGCATTTAACCAGGTATGGACGAAATTTCAACGTCTAGGATCGACGTCATGCGAACGAGTTCCCAACCACTTTCGCCCAGTGTGGTATGACAAAAAGCCCCGTTTACACGGTATGACATAAAGCCCCGTTTACACGGTATGACATCAAGCCCCGTTTACACGGTATGACATCAAGCCCCGTTTACACGGTATGACATAAGCCCCTTTTACACGGTATGACATAAAGCCCCGTTTACACAGTATGACATCAAGCCCAGTTTACACGGTATGACATAAGCCCCGTTTACACGGTATGATAAAAAAAAAACGTTTACACGGTATGACATAAAGGCCCGTTTACACGGTATGACATAAAGGCCCGTTTACACGGTATGACATCAAGCCCAGTTTACACGGTATGACATAAGCCCCGTTTACACGGTATGATAAAAAAAAAACGTTTACACGGTATGACATAAAGGCCCGTTTACACGGTATGACATAAAGCCCCGTTTACACGGTATGACATAAAGCCCCGTTTACACGGTATGACATAAGCCCCTTTTACACGGTATGACATAAGCCCCTTTTACACGGTATGACATAAAGCCCCTTTTACACGCTATGACATAAAGCCCCGTTTACACGGTATGACATAAGCCCCGTTTACACGGTATGACATAAGCCCCGTTTACACGGTATGACATAAAGCCCCGTTTACACGGTATGACATAAAGGCCCGTTTACACGGTATGACATAAAGCCCCGTTTACACGGTATGACACAAAGCCCCGTTTACACGGTATGACATAAGCCCCGTTTACACGGTATGACATAAAGCCCCGTTTACACGGTATGACATAAGCCCCGTTTACACGGTATGACATAAGCCCCGTTTACACGGTATGACATAAAGCCCCTTTTACACGGTATGACATAAAGCCCCTTTTACACGGTATGACATAAAGCCCCTTTTACACGGTATGACATAAAGCCCCGTTTACACGGTATGACATAAGCCCCGTTTACACGGTATGACATAAGCCCCGTTTACACGGTATGACATAAAGCCCCGTTTACACGGTATGACATAAAGGCCCGTTTACACGGTATGACATAAAGCCCCGTTTACACGGTATGACACAAAGCCCCGTTTACACGGTATGACATAAGCCCCGTTTACACGGTATGACATAAAGCCCCGGTTACACGGTACCCTGTTTACACGGGCAAAGAAGCCTTCGTGCAGATCTCGGGGTCTGTGATCAGTGTCGTTGTTTCCAAAATCTGTGTTGCTGTCGCTTTTTCAGACCCCTTCCAGACCCCTAGATCTGATAAGAAGTTATCTGACAGATATATCTTGTTTTATGTCGGCTAGGTGTTCTTACTAATGAGTCCGCTTCCATTGTGTATGTTTAGTAGATCTCATTGCATTAACGTCAGTGTCATAATCCCCGCGTCACATGTCGTGAGCGCCTTCGGGAGTGGGGCTTCAGAAGGTCTGATACTCGAAAAGAAAATGGGTTCCAAACTCCGCCGCTGGGTGCATGTCGCTCTGCAAGCGGCGGCGTAGCCACCTGGCGGAGGAAAACGACAGCAGGGAGACGTTGGTGGGTAATTAGCCAAACTGGCGGCATAAACAGTGTCGCTACTATAAGCACCATGTACCTTTGTGTCAGGTGTCATCCCGATCAGATAGTGTCATTTTTCCCCACCTATTTTGCGCGAAAGAAACCTAATTATTTGTAAGAATATTTGCCTGTTTATCTGGAAGATTCATGCAGGGTGCCATTTTTAAGCCGTCGGCGGCTTCAAAGAAACGTGCGTGCAGCCGGGCGAGGCGTGACAAAAACAGGGGACATCAGAGGCGAAGAGCACGAACGCTAGCTCTCGAGAGTGTGCAAGTCAGCAAATATAGCGAAGGCGAGAAGCAGACACTCTTAATGCAGTGCGCAAAAATATATCTCATGTGAAACATAACTTCATTTCATCTGTTGTACTCAGATTTCGCAGAGATGAACAGAAAACATCACGCCACAACCAGTATTTCATATTTTTGCATTTATCAGTTACTTAGAAAACACGAAGTGTAAGCACCTCCCTCGTACTGGTTCGCATCCGTCCTGGCGTAAGACTAAAGATTTGCAGCTCATTCGTAACGATTTACGAATGTCTATTTATTACGTGACATTGGCGCTCTATACATGTGGCTGAATATATAAGCCTACATCTGTGACCGCCAGAGCTTGCCGCAGTCGTCACATCGATGACGAGTCGTTTTGTCCTGACCATACACCGCTCCACACTCCGAGCTATAAGCTCCGCCCACGCTTGAGTTCTCTTTCCTCGATCGTGAGTATGAAATTGACAATCATAGCTGATGGTAGGTACAAGTGAAAATTATTTATGTCCGAAACTTATAAGAACGTGACATGCTGCTTTGTTTGTCCGACTTGTTTGTCAGACATAATAAACGCACGTGGAAGACCTTTTTCGCAACATGATTGGTTAAAAGCCACAGTGATGTCTTTAAATGACAGCCTGGAACGGTCTAGTACTCTAGTGTTAAGTTTGATATTTCTCACACCAAACCTCGTCGTGGTGGATCATTCTATCTCGCACGAAACGTTCCCACCCTCTCTTAAGCCTGGTCCTGCAAGCAAGCCGCTGTGGCTACCGCCAACAGCGTCTTGCTTCCAAGCGCACCCCGCTCATTAGCAGAGCGAAGCGACGATAACACCCGGGACGTTTTGCGTCGCTTACTTGAATCTACACATTGTACAGCGCTCTCTTACCAATATAACTTGCACGGAACCCTCCCCCCCAACTTTGTATACGAGGCCTCCCGCCCCCACGGCCCGGCAGCCGGGTTACTGACGGTTTAAAATATTCCGAAATCCACACCCCTCCCTCTGCTCGGTGAGATGGTCTTGAATGTAAATTAAACATCAATGGAACGCTGAAAGAACTTCCACTTAAGTTGTGCTTTCAAAGATTTTTTATTGCAAAGATGTCACTGATCTGGTAAAGTCAGATCATTTGAAACAAACGACCGTTAAAATACCATGACATGCTGTTTGATGTGATGTAAAATCCGTACTTTACATTTCCCAACCAAAAATGTGCGCGCGCTTAATCCGGGCGATTTCTGTCACCTCTCGCTTAGTTTTCAATGCTCCGCAATTCGCCGCACGTCAGCAAACGCCGCCTGGCAGCGAGTGCTCACGCTAAGTTTGTTTACTTCCGGCGAAAACGAAGCGAGAGAGGACACAAATCGCCCGGATTACACGAAAATACACTACCGACCAAAGTCATAAAAGCTTCAGGAAACCAATGGAGCAACTTGATCGGTAGGCACTGCATATTTATTCTGTAAGAACTTTCAACTTGAGCCACCGGTCCGCGATTTCTAATTTTAGGCCTGGTGAGCGGCATGGCTCTCATCCTTGCTCCGTTTACGGGCGTGGTCAGAGAGGCATGTACCAGGGCTAGTTCTATCCCATCCGACAAGACTTATATGGGTCATAAAATAATACAATGTGTTTGTCCCCTGTCCAGATGGTAAGATTCCTTGTCCCCCGCCTGTCCAGATGGTAAGATTCCTATAGGTCATGACCCATAGGCGTGACCTATTAGGGGTGACCTTATGGGTAAAATCATGTCTTCTAGACAGGGTTTTATGGGCCGCTGAATCCCCACATGAATCAATGACCATGCCTTGTTTTGTTGTGTTTTGTGGAGAGAGATAAGATGCTTTTAATATTCAATCATTTATTCTACCGGCTTCTCCGAGTCTGGCATCACAACTAGTAATAATGACATCATAACACGTACGTTCAATCTCTCCCTAGATGGCGCCCTTTCAATCTCGCGTTCTTTTAAGAAAACGTAAGGGTTTTTTTCAGAACCAAATCAAAAAAAATTCTTTTGCATTTTCAGGTTCCAATGACAAGCAATATGGATCCATGTCACATCAAATATTAGTTCATCCGCTAAATTTGCATGTATGTTATGTATTACAAGCATATACACAAGATATTCAGTGATTGTATATACGAGCCGAAAGGCGAACCGTGGATCGCATACCCCACTTCCGGTCTAAAATTGTACGCGTCCTTGACCAATCCGCCAAGTTCCAATCCTTATTTGACGTACCGCAAAAGGAGTGCGATCGCGGTCGACGGCCGTAAGTAACATACCCCAGCTAATAATGGCATGATCCCACGTACACTGGGAGGGCCTAGCGTCTCAAAGGAGGGGTTGGGTAAGTCTCGTGCAAGAGGGAATAGCCCACCACGACGGGCTGTGTATTTGAAACGCCAATCTAGGCATTCAGGGAGCACAAACCTAGCCCAAACGACAGGTCATCCATGCGATGATGCGGTAAGCTGTGTCGGTCACAGATTGGCTTATTTAGTCATAAGTGCCAATGCCGTGAAACAATTCTTATTAATTAAACCAAAACAAAAGCTGCAAATCCATCGTCTTTCGTAGACGAACGCATGCCAACCAACAGGTACATTCAATATCTCGCTAGATGGCGCGCTTTCAATCTCGCGTTAGGCGGCGCCACATATTCTCTCATGTTACAATCAGCCTTCACGTCACGTTTGCAAATATATACCACTATAAGTCGGATTATTAACAGTTAAAGCAGAAGAGCAGATGATAGCACAGAGCATGTTTATTCAGGCTTTCGGTACATTGATTAACTACTCAGACAACATCTTACGCACAACCAACAGGCACTGACTGACATTTAGATTTCTGGATACATCAAGTTTTCGATGTATTGTGCTTTACATGCATTAGCTTTTCATTTTCCGCATTTTAGTACTTCTCAGCAAATGATAGTCTACGTATACGCTGTACTTGGATGAGATAAACGGAATGTAGAAGGCTCGGTAAAACTTGTGAGATCTGCAAAGCAAACATAAGAGACATTTTCGTTATGATCATTATAAATATCACAACGCTCATGGAAGCGGCACCAAATGTTGGTGGTTTAGACTACGTCTGTGCACATGAAATCTAACTTGCTTCACGAAACATCCCGGGCCAATAACATTGAGTCGGTCATTTTATGCCCCAGGAATGTAGGTGTATGAACCGATGAACTGCCAGTGTGCCCGCTTGGCAACTGGAGAGGCAAATGGGACAGGATGAAACGTGCCCCAGGTACCAGTGCCAGGGTTCCACCCGACGGCTCCCGATGTAACAAAGAGGGTGTCTTATAGTCTCTTACACCACATACGCATTAACGCGGTTCATGGTTGCGCACAAAGCATCCATAGCTCAGTGGTCAATCCGACTGAGCTGTGGATCAACAGGTCGTGGGTTCGAACCCTGGCATCTGGTAAGTTTTATCCAGTCCCATTTCATTGTCCCAGGAAGTGGCCCAAAACACCTTCATTTCATTGCACATCTTATAAATAAATGTTAATTAACGTAGCTAACAGAATCTTGATCATTTGTGAACAATAATTAATATATATCCACAGCAGAATAATAATAATAATAATAATAATATAATAATAATGAATAATCTGTGTCTACTCCCATGTTAAATAAACCTTGGCTGTCTACATAGATACGAACTAAAGTGAAATTCGTACTCATTGCTAAAGCAATGTCCACTTATAAAAAACAAACATAATTATTATAAAACTAAGCGTCAGCATGCACACATTAAATATATTGTATATTACAGCGTCATGCACTAATTCATCAGTACGGTTGCGTTGCACGAGGCAAGGATAGGGCCACCATTTGGACATCTAACCTGGCAGCATCCAGGAATTTGTAGGAGGCCACTGGTGTCCAGTCGTGGCTGAGGCGGCTATAGTGAGGCTCATAGGCTGTCTCTTCCCCTACGTCACTGTCAACTATATAATGACACTTGCCGACGTCAATCTGAAATAGTACAGGAAATACTACTCATTAAATGTAATAGAATAATAGTATATGAAATGCTACTGATCAATATAATGATCATGGTATATCGTATATTATTCAGTAATATTAGTTACTCGTTGAGGTTATTATTCAAAGGACAATTGTATGTTGAAACCTCGAGAAAGAAATTTTACTAAACAAAAAAACATGTTGGAACTCAATGACAAAGGCTTTTAAAAAATAAGTGCTTATTTAAATTAACATCCATTTCCATGATCAATGATAATACATATACTGCTACCATTAAAGCAATATACTTACATGCGCCATCTTAGATTTTTTACATTTTAGAATCAAGACTAAAAGTATCTCAAAAATTATGATGCATATGTTTTATATCTCTTTGGGTCTGTAAAACAAACTTTTCAACATAAATCTGCGTGGTCTATTTTTATCGCGCGCGGACGTGATAGCGAGCCGCGGTCGACATCACACACAAAATACCGAACGGCGAACAGGCGCGCAGGGATATAAAGCCGGCCACCAACTTCTGCTCCGGTGACCAAATTGCTTCTCTCCGGATAGCCCACAGGCTTTCAGGATTTAAATTCAAGACAGAATGTACTTATTTGACATGGAAAAGAGGTTGGTAATACAAAAAATTACGGAATATATTGCTTTAATAGCAAGTAACAGCAGTAACCTACGGTTAAAAGCAGTAACCTACCGTTAACCATAGGTTACTGCCCCAACAACATGGATTGGATAAGTAAACATGGTACCTCGGTATACGGTAATAAACCGAAACTTAAAATTCTCTAAAAAATTAAATATTTGATGACTATAGTAGGGACACCTACATATCTGCTGGGCTCCTCCAGGTTGATATCGTTCATGTGGCTGGGTCGCAGGCGAGTGGCGTTCACCCCACTTTCATACGGCTTGGGCAGCTGGCCGGTAAAACCCGACTTGATGAACTGTAAGCGCCACCTAACGGACAGAGACAACAACACACGACACTCAGCGGTCAAAACAATATGATCTACGGTCTAGCGCGCTACCCTGGGAGCCCCCCCCCCCCCCGCCCTGATCTACGGTCTAGTGCGCTACCCTAGGAGCCCTCCCCCCCGCCCTGATCTACGGCCTAGTGCGCTAACCTGGGAGCCCCCCCCCTGATCTATGTCCAGTGCGCTACCTTGGGAGCCCCCCACCTCCCCCATCCCCCGCCCTGATCTACGGTCCAGTGCGCTACCCTGGGAGCGCCCCCCCGCCCTGATCTATGGTCTAGTGCGCTACCCTGGGAGCCCCCTGCCCCGCCATGATCTACGGTCTAGTGCGCTACCCTGGGAGCCCCCCTCCCCCCACCCCGCCCTGATCTACGGTCTAGTGCGCTACTCAGGGAGCTTCCCCCCCCGCCATGATCTACGGTCTAGTGCGCTACCCTGGGAGCCCCCCCCCCGCCATGATCTACGGTCTAGTGCGCTACTCTGGGAGCCCCCCAACCCCCCCCCCGCCCTGATCTATGGCCTAGTGTGCTACCCTGTCCCCTCCCCCCGGGCCTGATCTAGGGTCCAGTGTGCCAACCTAGGAGCCACCCTCCCGCCCTGATCTACGGCCTGGGCACTAACCTGGGAGCCCCCCCCCCCCCCATTCTTGATCTATGTCTAGTGCGCTACCCTGGGAGCCCCCCACCTCCCTCCCCGCCCTGATCTACGGCCTAGTGCGCTATCCTGCGAGCCCCCCCCCCCCCCCCGCCGACCTGATCTACGGTCTAGTGCGCTACCCTGGGAGCCCCCCACCTCCCCCCCCCCGCCCTGATCTACGGTCTAGTGCGCTATCCTGCGAGCCCCTCCCCCACCCCGCCGACCTGATCTACGGTCTAGTGCGCTAACCTGGGGGGCCCCCACCTCCCCCGCCGCCGACCTGATCTACGGTCTAGTGCGCTAACCTGGGGGCCCCCTCCACCCCCGCCCTGATCTATGGTCTAGTGCGCTAACCTGGGGGGCCCCCACCTCCCCCCACGCCCTGATCTATGGCCTAGTGCGCTAACCTGGGAGCCCCCACCTTCCCCCGCCCTGATCTACGGTCTAGTGCGCTACCCTGGGGGGCCCCTCCAACCTCGCCCTGATCTACGGTCTACTGCGCTACCCTGGGAGCCCCCCGCCTCCGCCCCCGCCATGATCTACGGCCTCGTGAGCTATCCTGCGAGACCCCCCCCCCCGCGGACCTGATCTACGGTCTAGTGCGCTAACCTTATAGCCCCCTCCACCCCCGCCCCCCGCGTTGATCTACGGTCTAGTGCGCTAACCTGGGGGCCCCCTCCACCCCCGCCCGCCGCCCTGATCTACGGTCTAGTGCGCTAACCTGGGGGCCCCCTCCACCCCCCGCCCTGATCTACGGTCTAGTGCGCTACCCTGGGGGCCCCCTCCACCCCCGCCCTGATCTACGGTCTACTGCGCTACCCTGGGAGCCCCCCGCCTCCGCCCCCGCCATGATCTACAGCCTCGTGAGCTATCCTGCGAGCCCCCCCCCCCCCCGGACCTGATCTACGGTCTAGTGCGCTAACCTTAGAGCCCCCTCCACCCCCGCCCCCCGCGCTGATCTACGGTCTAGTGCGCTAACCTGGGA
>OZ025254.1:19991376-20074149 GCA_964019135.1 Arenicola marina | reverse complement strand
TAATATGTTGTAGGTAAAACCTAGAAGGCGAGCGTAGACTTTGACTTTGTTGTGAAGCAATTTTTTGGACCCCCACTGATGATAACTGGGCTAAACTGTTTCTCATAACCTTAGTTATGACTTGTTCTTTTTAAAGGTGAAGTTTTACATATTATGCTATTTTGTATATTTAATATCAAAGTTTTGGTACTGAAAAAGTAAATCTAGTAGTTTAGTAGTACATTTGATTTGTAGTCAAGTGACCTGCCCCTGACCGAATCTGTCATGATTTAGGTTCCTATTACCCTAGGTTGCTTTATTTGTGATCTGTAAAGTTTCGTTCGTGAGAAATTGCCATCTAAAAATAGGCTAAGGCAATGAAAAAATCAATTTCCATCCCCTGGTACATTGACTGACCGAAAATGTTTGTTCTCAAAGTTTAAAAGTGCCGTATTTTGTGGGGAGGGATCATTGCATGGTGTAGGTGGAGTGCCATGGTCAGATAGATGTGGCCGGCAATAGTTATGTTCCTGCCTTCCTGCTCCCTGATTTGGATTTGTAACTTCACGACTCAGCTCATGTAATGAGCTTGAGTAAAAATTATGCTCAAGATCTCTAGAATTTGAAACTGGACGACTGGTTGACTGGATTGTGTTACGGTTACCCAGTGTGAAGCAAAGTACTGTGAATATTTTTTTATGTAAGGGTGGTCCGCCATTATTCAACGCAGCAAACCCAGCAAGAAGTAGTCTATGATAGACTACGACTACGATAGTCTACAATATCCCAAATGACAAGCAGCTGTGATAGATCTAGAAGCTTTTAGTTTTGAAGTAGATGTGCTAAAGAAGGGGAGCACAACTTGTTTTGATTTGATAATTGGACTACTGCAAGAACTTACTACTTTTTAAATATAATGAAGAATGCTAATGGATAGATGTTCGAAGATCTTGATAACTTAATTATCTCTAGATGTAGGCTAATCTTAACTGAAGGGTTTGTTATAAACCAACAAAAAACAATTTTTGCGCCAAATTGTTTAAAGCTGGGATCCAGCTTTGTATATTACCTTCTAGCTAATCTATATTAGAAATTAGTTATTTGACGGATCCTACACGGACGCCTAATGAACTTTCAAACAACCCGTTTGAATGAACACAGATGTTGCTTTGATTCGATAATTAGAGTAAGGTTACTTTTTAAAGTAAGCTTATATTAAAGAATGCCAATGGATAGATGTTCGAAGATCTTAATAGATCTAACTTATCTCTAGATGTAGACTAAGCTTAATTACATTTTTTGTTAAAAATCTGCCAAACAACAGCAATTTTTGCCTCAATTTTTTTTCAAGCTTTGATCCAACTTAAAGTTGCATGTGGAGTTGTTTCGCTGTTTTTGAATGCCAAATTTGCGTATAAGAACACAAGCCTAAGGCCTTAAGGTTCATAACAGACAATAAACACCTACCATATCGCTCACCAATTATCTGCCAATGGCAATGAGCAAAACATTTCAAATTCATGAATTGTCCGCCACAAAAATGAAAACTGGTGCTGATTTGAAACGTCATAAACGTGTGTGAGCAAGTCGTTTACCGGTGCCACCGACAGGGGGCCCAAGCGCTAAATTATATGAGACAATAGAAGCGTCCGGAGCGCCACTTTTGCTTTGGCGGTGGCTGTTGACACTGCTTGTGGTCAAAGGTAACATTTCCTGTTTATGTTTATTTTGGTACAGCCGTTGCAACGGCCAGCTCCACATGTAACTTTAAGCTTAGTAAGTCTTACATTAATTTCCAGTTAGATCTGCATTAGAAGTCTATTTTAATGAAAGGCTAAAAGACGGTTGTCCCAATCAAATGGTTCAAATAAGTAAATAAATAAGTGGTGAAAGTCATATGATTATAGCCTAAATGTGACGTTAGAGCTAGCACCTTTTGGATCACCAACCTTGATCTATATTTTCAAAAGCTGAACTAGAGTGTAGGCCTAACGCCAGTAACGGATCTAAATTTAGATCTGGATCTAGGCCTAAGCTTAGATCTAGAACATGTAATGCGTTAACGAAGCAATTTTTGCCTCAAATTGTTTAAAGCTTAGATCCAACTTAAACTAGATCTAGGGAACTTACATTAACTTAACTTCCAGCTAGATCTATATTAGTCAATTAGAAGTCTATTGTCCTGAAAGGCTCAGTAGACATTACTCATTAGCTAAAAGAGTCAAATGGTCCCCTGGTCAGGGTCAAAACTGTTCTATGCCCGACTATGGATCCTACACTGGCGCCTGATGAACTGTCAAATAGATCTAACTCCTAGGCTAGATCTAAATATTACACAAATAAGTTACCTTAGCACTTTAATGTATCACCAACCTTGATATAAATTGACAAAAGCTAGACTAGACGTGAAAATGTTGTAACATCAACGAAGCCTTGTAAACTGCTGACAAATCTGAAACTGTCGTCTGCGCGTTCGACTTGTGCTGCCACCAAGCGAATGCAGCCCGCGCGCGTGTTGAGCGCCCTCTGTCATGAGAGAGGAGGACACATGTATGTTGTCGCTATGATCAGCGTTTCATCAGTTGGAATTATGTTTTTGTATGTGAATTATCTACCAATTATGTATATTCTTTAGTGAATGTGCGGGTTTGGGCTGCATATAAGTTTTTGACAAAAAAATAAACATGAACTTTCCCGGAATGCATTTAAACGCATGCGCATGTCACACCACTGGGGGTCGACTACCGGTTGATTTTTTTTCGCGCTTTACAGTATGGGATTGAGATACAGATTTTGTCAGTTTTTTACGTGTGTGTTATCTAAAGAGCTCACTACGCTCGCTAATATGTTGTAGGTAAAACCTAGAAGGCGAGCGTAGACTTTGACTTTGTTGTGAAGCAATTTTTTGGACCCCCACTGATGATAACTGGGCTAAACTGTTTCTCATAACCTTAGTTATGACTTGTTCTTTTTAAAGGTGAAGTTTTACATATTATGCTATTTTGTATATTTAATGTCAAAGTTTTGGTACTGAAAAAGTAAATCTAGTAGTTTAGTAGTACATTTGATTTGTAGTCAAGTGACCTGCCCCTGACCGAATCTGTCATGATTTAGGTTCCTATTACCCTAGGTTGCTTTATTTGCGATCTGTAAAGTTTCGTTCGTGAGAAATTGCCATCTAAAAATAGGCTAAGGCAATGAAAAAATCAATTTCCATCCCCTGGTACATTGACTGACCGAAAATGTTTGTTCTCAAAGTTTAAAAGTGCCGTATTTTGTGGGGAGGGATCATTGCATGGTGTAGGTGGAGTGCCATGGTCAGATAGATGTGGCCGGCAATAGTTATGTTCCTGCCTTCCTGCTCCCTGATTTGGATTTGTAACTTCACGACTCAGCTCATGTAATGAGCTTGAGTAAAAATTATGCTCAAGATCTCTAGAATTTGAAACTGGACGACTGGTTGACTGGATTGTGTTACGGTTACCCAGTGTGAAGCAAAGTACTGTGAATATTTTTTTATGTAAGGGTGGTCCGCCATTATTCAACGCAGCAAACCCAGCAAGAAGTAGTCTACGATAGACTACGACTACGATAGTCTACAATATCCCAAATGACAAGCAGCTGTGATAGATCTAGAAGCTTTTAGTTTTGAAGTAGATGTGCTAAAGAAGGGGAGCACAACTTGTTTTGATTTGATAATTGGACTACTGCAAGAACTTACTACTTTTTAAATATAATGAAGAATGCTAATGGATAGATGTTCGAAGATCTTGATAACTTAATTATCTGTAGATGTAGGCTAATCTTAACTGAAGGGTTTGTTATAAACCAACAAAAAACAATTTTTGCGCCAAATTGTTTAAAGCTGGGATCCAGCTTTGTATATTACCTTCTAGCTAATCTATATTAGAAATTAGTTATTTGACGGATCCTACACGGACGCCTAATGAACTTTCAAACAACCCGTTTGAATGAACACAGATGTTGCTTTGATTCGATAATTAGAGTAAGGTTACTTTTTAAAGTAAGCTTATATTAAAGAATGCCAATGGATAGATGTTCGAAGATCTTAATAGATCTAACTTATCTCTAGATGTAGACTAAGCTTAATTACATTTTTTGTTAAAAATCTGCCAAACAACAGCAATTTTTGCCTCAATTTTTTTTCAAGCTTTGATCCAACTTAAAGTTGCATGTGGAGTTGTTTCGCTGTTTTTGAATGCCAAATTTGCGTATAAGAACACAAGCCTAAGGCCTTAAGGTTCATAACAGACAATAAACACCTACCATATCGCTCACCAATTATCTGCCAATGGCAATGAGCAAAACATTTCAAATTCATGAATTGTCCGCCACAAAAATGAAAACTGGTGCTGATTTGAAACGTCATAAACGTGTGTGAGCAAGTCGTTTACCGGTGCCACCGACAGGGGGCCCAAGCGCTAAATTATATGAGACAATAGAAGCGTCCGGAGCGCCACTTTTTCTTTGGCGGTGGCTGTTGACACTGCTTGTGGTCAAAGGTAACATTTCCTGTTTATGTTTATTTTGGTACAGCCGTTGCAACGGCCAGCTCCACATGTAACTTTAAGCTTAGTAAGTCTTACATTAATTTCCAGTTAGATCTGCATTAGAAGTCTATTTTAATGAAAGGCTAAAAGACGGTTGTCCCAATCAAATGGTTCAAATAAGTAAATAAATAAGTGGTGAAAGTCATATGATTATAGCCTAAATGTGACGTTAGATCTAGCACCTTTTGGATCACCAACCTTGATCTATATTTTCAAAAGCTGAACTAGATTGTAGGCCTAACGCCAGTAACGGATCTAAATTTAGATCTGGATCTCGGCCTAAGCTTAGATCTAGAACATGTAATGCGTTAACGAAGCAATTTTTGCCTCAAATTGTTTAAAGCTTAGATCCAACTTAAACTAGATCTAGGGAACTTACATTAACTTAACTTCCAGCTAGATCTATATTAGTCAATTAGAAGTCTATTGTCCTGAAAGGCTCAGTAAACATTAGCTAAAAGAGTCAAATGGTCCCCTGGTCAGGGTCAAAACTGTTCTATGCCCGACTATGGATCCTACACTGGCGCCTGATGAACTGTCAAATAGATCTAACTCCTAGGCTAGATCTAAATATTACACAAATAAGTTACCTTAGCACTTTAATGTATCACCAACCTTGATATAAATTGACAAAAGCTGGACTAGACGTGAAAATGTTGTAACATCAACGAAGCCTGGTAAACTGCTGACAAATCTGAAACTGTCGTCTGCGCGTTCGACTTGTGCTGCCACCAAGCGAATGCAGCCCGCGCGCGTGTTGAGCGCCCTCTGTCATGAGAGAGGAGGACACATGCATGTTGTCGCTATGATCAGCGTTTCATCAGTTGGAATTATGTTTTTGTATGTGAATTATCTACCAATTATGTATATTCTTTAGTGAATGTGCGGGTTTGGGCTGCATATAAGTTTTTGACAAAAAAATAAACATGAACTTTCCCGGAATGCATTTAAACGCATGCGCATGTCACACCACTGGGGGTCGACTACCGGTTGATTTTTTTTCGCGCTTTACAGTATGGGATTGAGATACAGATTTTGTCAGTTTTTTTACGTGTGTGTTATCTAAAGAGCTCACTACGCTCGCTATTATAGTGCATAATTACGCCAACAGGCGCTGCAATCAGCTGATAATCCCGAAAGTAAACACCAGTTGTTGTTCATCGATCGTTCAGTGACAGTGTTCAGTCAGGGCACGGACTAAAACGAGGAAGTCAACTGAGGAAGTGAGGAAGTAGAATGAACTTTTGAGAAAGTACTTTTAGGGCAGATATGGTGGCAGGTACACATATATAATTGATGTGAGCTGAAAGACTTACTTGTTTGAATGCCGTACACGAAAATCCAACTTATTTAGTAATATGAATAGGCATTGCCTAAGTTGCGAGCTCACCCAAATAAAAAAAAAATAAAGGCCTAGCTCTTAAAGCTGCTGACGTGCTGTATCAACGGCAGCAGCCAGCTGTCCTAATCTTATAGGTTTCTAGACAACTAGACTCAAAACCAACACAGGTATAGTTGGTTTGAGGTTGAGTTAGCTTGGGGTCGAGTTGGCTTGGGGTTGAGTAGGTGATGGGTCGGGCATGTCGTGGGTCGAGTTGACTAGATGCTGTCTTATATCTGCTGTATTAGCTGAAGTAGTTTATATTCTTAAAACTACCTGTACTGAAATATCTTATTTAAGTTATAGAACTGATATTTTTATCTATTTCTTTTAATTAAAAATAAGATGGATGGCTTAGTTGTTTAACGGTAATATTTGGGCTTAAAGTCATATATGCAGAGAAATACAAAAATAAGTAGTTGCTTGAGTCTATGATTAATCATATTAGATCTATTTTATGATAATTAATATCTTATTCATTTTTTTTCCTTTTGCTAAAATTATATATAGGTTGATGAGATATTTTTAAATCAAGTTTAAACCTGGTCATAGATTTATAGCAATCTATACCTATCTATGTACCAGGTATATGTTCATAAAAAAGCTAAATATGCCCCAATATGGCCAACAAAAATTGATGACAACATGTCCATAAATATTTCTATTTATATTAGAAGGACTTTAATAGATCTATATCATTTCTATTAAAACTATTTTCGAAGGTAACTCCTTCATGAAAAACATATTTTCATTGCCTGTTGTGACCTATCCATGAGAACAGATACTGAACAATTGCTTTAATACACCATGAGTAAGCTTCTTGAACACTCACACCATGTCAGAAGTATGTTTTATCATCATCCTTCTTCTTCTACCATTCTAGCAATCTATAACATGTTTTATAGCAGGCTTTATGCGGTTGTGACCTGTCCATGAGAACATATACTAAACTGTTGCTAAATACACCACGAGTAAGTTTCTTGAACATTCACTACATGTCAGAAGTACAATGTATGTTTTATCATCATCCGTCTTCTTCTATCATCCTAGATCTATACAATTTGCTACCAATGTAATATTGGTATCTCTCACAAAAAATGTTTTTAGAAAGTAAACATAAAAAAAGATAAGTAAACTGGGCATATGTTACCAAATTTCCAGTGTATAAGTCACACCCACCGATTTTGAGAAATTATTAGACTTGAGCCATAGATAAGTCGCACCAGTGTATAAGTAAAATGAAGTAAACTGACCATATGTTGCCTATTGCCTATTTACCGGTAGACACTTTTACATGCTAAACCCTGTTTATTATGTATACTTGGTATCTCTATTTGAAAGTAATACTGCTTGAGTAGGAGTAGTCCAGACAGTTTTCTGATCCTCAAAATGGTACACATTTGTGTTGCTTATCAATATGAACTACTAAAACCGTTGTTTCAGTAATTGTTGCCTTTTTTATTAAACTTTTAATTCAATAATTGTTGTTTTTTTCTATTAAACTTTAAATCCAATAATTGTTTCCTTTTTTATTAAACTTTTAATTCAATAATTGTTGCCTTTTTTATTAAACTTTTTATTAAATAATTGTTGCCTTTTTGATTAATATTTTAATTATTTGTCAGCAAGGGGATGTTGACAATACAAAGTACAACCATTTTTTGTGTGAATATACTCAAAGCTTGACATTTTAAGAGGGGCTGTTTAGTTTCGGGAAAAGGGATTTCATTCAATATTTGTTAAACTGTTGATATCCTAGCTATATTTTTGCCAGTGATATGTTTAAATTTCATGCCCAAATAGACTGGAAGTGAAAATATTTGTATGTCCTATATTGTTTTGTGATGGTTATCTAGATCTATATGTGTCTGGCAGGGAAACCAGTTTTTGACATTTGACATGGAAAATGATTGTATTGGGACAATTTTAAACTTAAAATGTTGCTTTAAGGGTAATAAAATATATAATTCTGCATTTGATTAAAAATCGTAATAATGGCATTAATTTAAATAAGTTATATAGATTAAAATCATTTGAAAATTAACAAAAATAGCCCTGAAAAACAGCTATTTTTTCAAATCATAGATGAGTGATATGGTTGTGAATAAATCTGAATTATCCTGGGGTGTCAAAAGTAGGCAAAATGTGTCAAAAAAAGGAAATAGTAAGTCATGTGAACGATATATAATAAAATATTCTTAAAATATTTACAGTTTTGGTTTTAACTCCTGTTTAATTTTTCTCAATTAAACTCTTCAAATTATATATTTCAGGGGTGGAGGCATTTGAAATATAGGTTTGGAGTCTAGAAACCAGAATTAAATTGTTATATTTAAAAAGACAAAAACTGCAGCTGAAATTTTGATGTCCTAGATATATGTGTCAGAATTAGGCAAAAGGTGTCAAATGTTAGGAAATAGTATAGATCTATGAACAATATATACCGGTAATAAAATATTTACAGTTTTTGTTTAAAATCCTATTTAATCTGTCTCAAATAAACTCTTCAAATTAGAGCTATATATATTTCATGGGTGGAGGCATCTAAAATATAGGTTTGGAATCATAATAGAGACCAGAATTAAATTGTTATAAGCTTATTTAAAAAGGCAAAAACTGCAGCTGAAATTTGATGTCATATGGAAAATTTAGTGTTTACCCTACCTACTTTTTAGTTTTACAGTCACAGACAGTGGTTTAAAGCCAAAGGCCCCAATTGGCCCAAAATATCTCGGTATAAACATGATTCCAAAAACATAAAAGTAAAATCTGCATTCCAAATAGCAATAGGCCTACTTCTGTCAGGGTAGCCTGAAAGTTCAGACGCTACAGTCCTGACACTTGTTCTTGGTGACTGTCACCAAGTTAGATGGTTTTATATCAAAATACCAACCTTCATCTCAACAAAACGTACTGACAAGTAGACGTCAACAAATCAACGACTGAGTCAGTTATTTGTCTAATTTGACCAGGGTTGACAGTGTCAGTGACACGACAGTTTGACAGACCGACGCGAAGACGACACTCGACTTGGTCACTTATCTGACTTAAAAAATTGACAACCAGGGGCTTAAATATTCATGAAAACTGTCATAGCAATCAGTTGAAATAAACAGATGACTTTCAAAAATAATACACACCTCGTCTAAATTTCTTATCACTTAGATCTATGCCAAACAGCAAAAACAAACAAAACTTTGAGTCGATTTTCGAACGCGTTCGCCAGGGTTCGCATTTGCCGGATGTTAGCATCAATGTCCCAACAGAGGGCGTTCCGCTAGTAGCCGGGAGAAATGGTGAATAAAAATGTAATCAATGTTTTATAGTTTTCATAATCATAATCCTTCAATATTCAGACAAATAAAGCAATAAAATTATAATTTTAGGCGTATATTCTGTTATATAGTCTGGAACTTTCTGAAATGGCTCCTATTATCGCCTTCATTCTCGGCCATGACGCGCGGCCGACGTTTTTTGAATCGCATAGTATGGCAATGTATGGCAAGCCAAAAAAATTTTATTTATTTTTTATTTATTTATTTAAGCTTATTTATTTATTTATTTATTTATTTATTTATTTTTTCTCTTCGTATACGTTACCATAATAGCTCGCTAGAGCTCGCTATCAATTTGACCGAGATATAAGCTTATCCACTTCTGTCGAGGGCTGTCATTCAAATGACCAATATCGCCATTTGCGCCCTGCAAAAGTCTCATCAGCGAACCGAAATCTAGAGCCTGTGGCTGCCAGCCGGGGTGCGAGGTGCCGGCGTGGGGTTAGCCATACATGACCATTACAAGCAGAGAGCTCTCTGCTTGTAATGGTCATGTATGGCTAGCGTGGGGTGTGACAGGAGGGGAGGGGGGGTGGAGAATTACTGGCTGCGCTGACATGGCTGGCTGGTTGGTGAAGCCTGGGCAAGTGTTGACATGGTTAGTGGTGGGGGGGGGGGGGGGGGGGAGGTAGTAGGGGGAGTGCGGATTAAGTGCGGGTTGGTTGGGGGTATGGGGGTGGATCGACGCACAGTGAGCAATACATTGGCTAATTGCTGTCTAGACCGGTTGAGCGAAGTGTCAGGTTTCACATCAAAAGCTTTCACAAGGAACCTATTAATATCACTCGTTTCTCAAATTGCTAGTTTCTATTTATGTTCAAAGAAGTGTCGTTCTGTTTAATGTCTGTTATAAAACTGAGTCATCGACCCCTGCCTTAATTCGTACATCCACGCAATAACAACGAAACCAAGCAAGTGAACAATAATAATAAGGCGTGCGTGCGTGCGAGCGATGTTGTTGTGAGTTCTTTCGTTAACTGATCAAGTCATGCCGTGTGACTGGCAGGCATAGACGTGAATTAGTTCACCAGACTTGTAGGTACAGATATATATTTTAGCCTCTACTGGGACTATTATTTTGGACAAGCGCATGGTTATATGGCTCTGAATTACTAGTGGAAACGGAAATTATTAGCGCTAGTTCAGGTATGTTTGGTGGACGTTTTTCATCGATATTAGGTTGTGGTGAAGCTGTGGTCCGGGAATTGGATCGGGTGCAATTATGATGCATTATTTTTTTTCAAGTGTTTCAAGTTCTGATAACTGTTAAACTTGCTTCAGAGCGAGTCAAGTGCGGTACCTGTGAAACTGGTTTCATTTTCATCGATGTTAGACTTCACCTTAGTCTGTTTCAGGAAAAAGTGTCCATGCCCTCTGGACAGTGTGACGTTTCTTTTTAAAAACGTAGCCATTGCATTGGGCATGTGCTCCCTCACAAACAGTAGGCGACTACTCCTGGGGATTTTCTATACCTAGATTCTGGTTGTTTACCTATACCCCTTCTACTAAGGTCGAATGATTTTAACATTGTTACCATTGTGCCCCTAGAGAAGCAGGCTTGCCTTGGGGCACTTGTGCCAACCATACCCCTTGCAGTCCACATGTAAGTTTCGTAGCCTATCATTAAAATTGCACAGGGTTGCTTTCTCACGTCAGTGATTTTTAGAGCGATCGCAGCAAATTAGCATAAAAGATGGCTGAAACTTTTACATGTTAAAGCCCCTTTATTATGTGACTCCCTCACTAATGCGACTTACGACCTACATTTCAGCTTGTTATGTGACCGGCACACAATTTAATCCCTTTGTTAACTCACTGCTTGGCGGCGTGGCGTTGCAAATGACCTGATTGGCTCTGAACAAACAAAACATTGCACTAATCTGACTGGTTGTTAATGAGCAGACGTCTAAGAGCGCATCATTGTTATTTACACCTTTGCAGACAAAGACTGGAAGATGCAATCAAATGCTGATCTTAGGATCAGATTGTTGATATAAGCTAATGACACAGAGCTGGAGAAACCATAATCAGCATATAAGCTTAGCAACTTTGTTAGATTGAATGCTGATGCTATCCTGGATAAGAGGGAATGAAGAACCAGATCTGCATCGAAGACTGAATCTTACGAAAATTGTGTACGATGAGGTTAAGACTCACGTCTGACTGCTTTAGCACAGCACGATACAAAGACATTCCTTTGATGGGAAAGTTATTACATTGCCCTTTTCATTGGACCTAGGCTTAGCTGATTTCTGTGCTTTCAATGGATGCACGGCTCTATAGTTTTCAGCGAGGCCACAATATAAAAGCATTAGTGCTGAGTGGATATTCAGCTGAAGTTAACCCAGGAGACAGTTGGTGATTGGTGTTCGCGACACTTGGGTGAAAACTGCCCATCTCGGGGCATCCCTCTATTATGCGACTCCCTCCATTATGCGGTCTTTTCGGGCTCGCCGAACAGAAATCATATAACGCAGGGACCACTGTAGTGCTTGCAGTATTGATTGAATCAATAAATACTGCTTGGAGAGTGCAAAGAGTATCAGGGCTATTTCCACAGCATAGAGCTGGAGACTGGATACCAGCACTGGAGCAGGTTTTAGTTTGTTGAAATACAGATTCAGACAATTATTCAGATGCTGATGGTGTCACAAACAAGGGACATATTGATGTTTGGCTTAAGCATCTGCATGATCATGCAATTTTTACATGTTATGATGCTTGAACCTAGAAGGTTTATCTGGCACCTTCCCTTTATTATACAACTTTCTCCATTATACAGTCGTTTCATGCAGGAAAAACAGACAACCTATAGCACAAAAGCAGAATGCAAATATATGTGAAATGCTGTACCAGTATATATTTTTTTCTTCACATGCTGCACATGTGCATAATAATAGAATATGGAAAGCCTGACATGGCATAAAGCTGCAATTTTATATGATTTATAAAGCGCTGACGACCCAAAGGATGGCCAGACGAAGGCAGAAAGCTTCCACGTGGCACCATGGACACCGTCTGGGTACACAGCATTCAAGGCGCTGCTGTCAGCTCGCCTCTGTGCTGCCATCTGGAGCCACATCACCGACTGCGATGAAACTTACAACTACTGGGAACCTGTGAGTAAACAAGCAAAAAAGCCTTCCCCTATTCTCTGTCCAGCTTCTGATGTGACTGCTTGAATAATTTGAATTCTACATCAGGTTAAATCTATGACTGTTTGAATAGTTTGAATTCAACATCAAATTGAATCTATATATATTTAAAATAATATATTATGTTGAAAATTGTTGCTGTTTCATGGTAAGTGCTGAAAAGTGTTATAATTATAATGGCGGTGGTGCTTATACTAATAGGCTTATGGTAATAAATAATCACAGATGTAATTTAAATTATTTTAATCACGATTACACTACACGTAGTGTATTAAAGAAAGAATTGGATTGTCGAATTCAGTCATTTGGAAAGCTTAGGTTGCAGAATTTCGTAAAACTCTTGTGAGCTGGCGAGCTCCTTCGTATCTAAATGATGACGAGGTTTTTCTATTGCCTTCGGTCAGTGAACATGTAGTAACACATTTGCCGCATCAATTGCAATTAATTGTTAGTGGGGCGGATATGTGCCAAAAACTAGGCGTAAATTCCTCTGGTGCCTCATCCACCCTTCAACCTTCATTTTGAGCGGGATACAGTGCTCGTACGAGATGTCTCCTTTTCTTATCTGAATCAGCGACCCTTAAAACCCTATGTACCAATTTTCATGCTTTCCGCCGGAAACGAACATCTTTCGCACATATCGACCCCACTATGTTTCCACTTGCTTAATCAGGTATGCAATCAGCTCCACAACATATCTTTTCTTCTTCTACCAGGCGCATTATTTGATGCACGGAAGTGGGTTCCAGACTTGGGAATATTCTCCTGCCTACGCCATCAGATCCTATGGCTATCTCTGGCTCTACGTCTTCCCTCTCAAGCTGGTCAACAGCTTGTTCCAGCCGACGAAGGTAAGACTCATATAAGCACTATACTAAAGATTCTCTAACCGAGGCTATGGGGTAAATCTATACCTATATTAAAAGCATGGATATGAGAAATATTTGTGATTCCTAATAGTTCAATTGAAATATTAGGAACTCCTAATGTAATTGAATGGTAATTAATGATAATAATAATAATAATAATACAATATGGATGGGTGTCATATTTGCTTGGTTTGTTGGGGGTAAAGGAGGAAGTATCTCATTTCAGATCCTGCAATTTTACCTTCTGCGATGCCTTTTGGCTTTCTGTTGCTCTCTCTGTGAAGTATATTTCTACAGGTAAGGGCAGTGAAACCGCCTAGGTTGTTAAACAACGCTATTACACGATCATTAAGTAATTATTGGAACGGCACCCGCTGTGGATTCCTTAGAGATTGACTTATCTGTTTTCAAAGCATATTGTAATGAACTGTTTAGATATATCTGATTAAAAAAAGTTATATATGTAACTGTTTATATAAACGACTTTCTACCGCAAAGCATAATAAGATAGACTAGTTTTCTCACCCAGGTAACAGGTTTAAATCTGACCCAAGACCTGATTTCTAGCGCTACAGCTGGAAACGCCATTTTTCAAAAGAATATGGCGCAAGTGGCATTTAACACTCGTCTTTTAGTGTACAATTGAGTCTATTAAGACTTTGGAATGAATGTAGAGATTGACTGATGTATTGCTTCATTCGTTTACCTGTTTTCTAGCGCTTTCAAAGGCTTTACAAGGATACGGCACTAGTGGATTACTACACGCGTTTTCGTGTACAACAGAATCTTTTAGACTTTAGAAGTACATGTAATGTGAAACTTATTTCTTGCTTCACTCGTTCGCAGGGCTATTTGTAAAGCCTTCGGGGTGAACACTGGGAGAATCCTGCTGTGTTTCTTGGTCTTCTCGCCCGGGATGTACATCGCCTCGACGGCCTTCCTGCCCAGCAGCTTCGCCATGTACACGACGCTCCTGGCGATGGCCGGCTGGTACCTGGGCCAGCACCACGTGGCCGTCCTCGCCATCGCCGCCGGCTCCATCATAGGCTGGCCATTCGTGGCCGCGCTCGGGTGCGTGTCACGTGTTACTGTAATACTCTGAAATATAGCGGCCCTGGTGTCCCATATTTTTTTTTAAATTTAAAGTGTATTTGTCTCTGGCGGTACAAAGTTATACCAACAGTATGTACGAAGACATGTTTTGTTTATGTATTATTTTTTTGTTTGTTTAAAGTGTACTTTCTTCTGGTGGTACAAAGTTATACCGGCAGTATGTATAAATAGTTTTGTTTTTGTTTACTGTATTTTTTTTAAAGTGTGCTTTTCTCTGGCGGTACATCGTAATGCCAACAGTATGTACGAACACGTGTTCTGTTTATTTATTATATATATATTTTTTTTAGTGTACTTTTCTCTAGTGGTACAAAGTTATACAGACAGTATGTGCGAACACGTTACAGTTCGCAATTAAACAGTGTGTAAACAAATCTCAACAGTTAAACAACGGCATACGGCAAGGAAAATAAAATAAAAACAAAACCAACTGTCGCAACATAATACATGTACTTAGATAGTGTATATATAAATTAATAGAGCGTTTTTAAAACTTGTCTTATGATATACCTTAAGGAATTACAAGAGAGGAGATCTGATAATATTTGTTTGAATGAGTATCTCACAAAACTGCGGTATGACCTTGTGTTTTTGCTGTATAGGATTCCCATTGCCATCGACCTGGTCCTGAGGCGTCGGCATGTGTGGTACTTCATCAAGTGGGCCGCCATATCGCTCGTCGTGTGCCTTGTGAGTACCGCGAAAGGCGTTTTCTATTCAAGTCCCAAGTCCAGGGTTCACTTATTTTCCTCAATGTGAATGTATAACAACAGTACAAGGTGGATGTAAACTTAAACATAATTTAGATATTTAGGATGGCTGACACCATCGGGTCGCTGTCACCCGGGCTACCTAAAATAGTCCATCTTTTCGACTTTCTGATTTGGGGGGGGGGGGGGGGGGTGGGGTGCTAGATCTGTGCTAGATTATGAGGCTCAAATAGCCAAAAAGTTATTTTTTTATTATGTTATTTTTTTTTTTTTGAAGAGCTGAACAACTTCAACAAGTTCAGTGAGGTTAGCTGGGGTAACGATAGGCGCACGGCGAATTGTATATTTTTTTTGGATTAAAAAGGAAATTGCATTTCTCCCTAGTTTGGCGCATCCTTCCGTAGAAAAATAATTGCTCAAGCTATTTTGACAAATGTGTTAAAATCACAAACGAACCAAGAGTCCAGCCGAGCTCGACAATAGATGATCCTCCATTGTTTTGGCAAATCAATCTTATACTTCGCTACATTTACTGTGTGGGATTAGGCTGCATAGGTTTGGTGTCTAGCGTTAGGTCAGAATAGGCTATGGCTGCGGGTAACCTCTCAATGCCCAAAGCGTTAGGTCAGAATAGGCTATGGCTGTGGGTAACCTCTCAATGGCCAAAGCGTTAGGTCGGAATAGGCTATGGCTGCGGGTAACCTCTCAATGCCCAAAGCGTTAGGTCAGAATAGGCTATGGCTGCTGGTAACCTCTCAATGCCCAAAGCGTTATGTCAGAATAGGCTATGGCTGCGGGTCACCTCTCAATGTCCAAAGCGTTAGGTCAGAATAGGCTATGGCTGCTGGTAACCTCTCAATGCCCAAAGCGTTAGGTCAGAATAGGCTATGGCTGCGGGTAACCTCTCAATGCCCAAAGCGTTAGGTCAGAATAGGCTATGGCTGCGGGTAACCTCTCAATGCCTAAAGCGTTAGGTCAGAATAGGCTATGGCTGCGGGTAACCTCTCAATGGCCAAAGCGTTAGGTCAGAATAGGCTATGGCTGCGGGTAACCTCTCAATGCCCAAAGCGTTAGGTCAGAATAGGCTATGGCTGCTGGTAACCTCTCAATGCCCAAAGCGTTAAGTCAGAATAGGCTATGGCTGCGGGTAACCTCTCAATGCCCAAAGCGTTAGGTCAGAATAGGCTATGGCTGCGGGTCACCTCTCAATGCCCAAAGCGTTAGGTCAGAATAGGCTATGGCTACGGGTAACCTCTCAATGCCCAAAGCGTTAAGTCAGAATAGGTTATGGCTGCGAGTAACCTCTCAATGCCCAAAGCGTTAGGTCAGAATAGGCTATGGCTGCGGGTAACCTCTCAATGCCCAAAGCGTTAAGTCAGAATAGGCTATGGCTGCGGGTAACCTCTCAATGCCCAAAGCGTTAGGTCAGAATAGGCTATGGCTGCGGGTAACCTCACAATGCCCAAAGCGCGAATGTTGGTAAGGCACACCCCGGCTGTTCTACTGTCGTACACTTTAATTAAATTATGCCATTAAATGCAGCGAACACATACCATTAAACAGTCTACAGTGTTAGATGACTTGAGTCGTCAAACAGGTCATAACCGCGATGTATTGTTACCTTACAGGGGCCGCTCATGTGGATTGATTCGCATTATTACGGTAAACTAGTCATCACCCCACTAAACATCGTGCTCTACAACGTCTTCAGTGAACACGGACCTAACATATACGGTAAGGGAACCTAACATATACGGTAAGAGGACCTAACATATACGGTGAAGGGACCTAACATATACGGTGAGGGGACCTAACATATACGGTATACGGTAAGGGGACCTAACATATACGGTAAGGAGACCTAACGTATACGGTCAGGGGACCTAACATATACGGTAAGGGGACCTAACGTATACGGTAAGGGGACCTAACATATACGGTAAGGGGACCTAACATATACGGTAAGGGGACCTAACATATACGGTAAGGGGACCTAACATATACGGTAAGGGGACCTAACATATACGGTAAGGGGACCTAACATATACGGTGAGGGGACCTAACATATACAGTAAGGTGACTTAGCATATACGGTACCCTTACCGTATATGCTACTAGGATCCAATGAAATCTGATTTGATTGGGGCTTAACGGCACTTTCAGCCTGTAAGGCTATATCGTGCCATACTGGTTCAGTTCATTCTAACAATGAAATCTGCTAGGCCAGCTCAAGCGCCCGGTGCGGGGTTCGAATCCCAACTGTGCAAATGTCTATGTTTGGCGAGGGTAAATAAAAGTCATAATGGTCTTACTTCGCAAGGAGTAGAGGGTTACTCCCGTAGACTTGGCTCCTCTCCACCTTGACCCTTCGCATCCTACTTAACCCTAGGGACCGCCTCGTGGATAAGTGGTTGGAGCCCCGCTGTGGCCATGTCTGTGTGGTGGCAGGATAAAGACTCCATGTCCTTCTTCGCAAAGAGTAGGGGGTGACCCTTGGGCACATAGCTTCACTCCTTTCCTTCTTCCATTGACGCGATGTGATCAAAAGTGGTTAGAGCCTTCTCAATATACAACCATCTCTCTGCACTTCTAAGTGCAGTACCGACTAAAGTAGCCCGATGTGGTGCTATTATCGCTCGCTCCGAAGGGGAATGAGACATTCGAAAACTGAGATCACCGATTGTAAACATATGGCGAGATTATTGAGAGTGTCCTATATGGGCAGTATTACCATAAAAATTGAAATTTCCTACCCTAAATATATCAATATATATGAACTACTACCAGTACCATACTTTATATATATTTAGGGTAGGAACTATTTCGGATAAATTAATTTATCAGTACATAGAAGAAATGTAAACCAGCCAGGGTTAAACTAACTTTCTGTTACAAGTACTAGTAACATCCCCCAAAATTATTCCATTAAGTCAAATTCAAAAATATTGCAATTTGTATTAGGTGGTATTCTGTTGTTTCAGGTGTGGAATCTTGGACATTTTACTTCCTGAACGGCTTCCTCAACTTTAACGTGGTGTTTGCAATGGCACTGGTGGCTCTACCTGTCGTTGTAAGTCGTCGATATACTGACCTTTAACGTGGTGTTTGCAATGGCACTGGTGGCTCTACCTGTCGTTGTAAGTCGTCAATGTACTGACTATGTGTAAATTCATCGCGATCTCATTGCATTATTTGGTGAAGTAAAAAAACCCTATTGAATGGGCCTTATATAGCCTTAGTTGGTTTAATATCACTGCCCCTGTAAGCTGTAGGAGTTTTGGTGAAACATTTTGGTCGCCATATTGACGTGAGCCTTAAAGAACAAATATGCTATTACTGACTTAATGATAAATTTCTGTCCTGCAGATTGCGGTGAATTTCGCTTTGGGATCGCCATCGAAAAGTGAGCATCAGTTTGCTACAAATTTGGTAATCAATAATATACTCGATCGTATAATCGACTATATGCAGGTAGGACCGTTAGCAGTCGAACGGAATTTTTCTACATTACTTTTTACGCATTAGGTATATAGTTTCATTAATGATATAGATATTTCGGTATACTAAAATCGCAAAGTGATTGTGATATAACTTAAATGCTGCATGAAAGGTTAATTTCAATATCTATCATTATGTTACTGCATGATTTCTGTCCTTGGGCAGACCTGCCTGTGTGGCTCAGCCTGGGACCCATGTACATCTGGATAGCCATCTTCTTTACGACACCCCACAAGGTGTGTAGACATGTCGACCATGGTATTGAAATGTTATAACAATCAACATGGTTAACACAACTGTTGACAACATTAGTGAAGTTATCATTTAGCTCATCTTAAAATCAAAAATTTGGCTGCAATGCATAAAACCATATTGTTTAATGATGAAAGAACAGCTTGTTTTGTTTTTGCTACCTCTAATTTTTGGGATTGATAAATGGTGGACTAAATACGAAACAAAATGCCATTATATTTTTAATATATTGCTCGATATACAATTACCGGTAGTAAACTCATTAGATTATATGTGTGTCCATCTTCCTTCTTTTTTTAACGAGCTTACTCCATAATATAATGAACATATATTGTTTCTTCATGTTATTATTTTTTTAAGAATTACATTGCGCTTTATCCTTAACAGCAATGGCTGATTAGTTGACTGTTATTGAACTTTCAGGAGGAGAGATTTCTGTTTCCCATCTACCCTTTGATTTGTCTGGCTGGCGCCGTAACACTGGATCATATACAGGTAAAGACACACCTTATAGCTGGCGATGAGACCCATTATCGATAAATATAAATTGTTTACCACTTTACCGGTTCGTCTCAACTGGAGGGGGTTATCCCAAGGCTACGTGCCGCCGCTGGAAAGGGTTTACGTTGAGGGGCGGTTGGTACACTAATGGGTCCGCTCTATGTCCAAGCTAGAAAGTGGCCGATCCGAAGAATTTTCGTCATAGTAGATTTTGCCAAAGTCGTGCAGATTTCTTTTCTGGAACGTGGATGGGCCCTAATTTTACACAGTTCTTGGCACTTGGATTGGTAAGATTTTAGGCTCCCAGAGGCAGCTCCTTGTACATTTTTGTATCTAGTTACAAAAAGTTAAAATAGCTGTATGGGCAATTCTAAATCGTGGTTTATCTCTCATGCTACATGCGAACGACCGTATTCCAGTAAATGCAAGTAGAATTGGCCATACAACTATTTTTCCACTGAGACACATCTGCAATAATTTCGCACGAAATAGTGCATTTTGGTCTTTTTATGTGACGAAAAATATATAATATGCAATAATAATGCAGTCATTATGTCTTGTCCAAAAGCCGATATCAGTTCCATGTCATTCTATGTCCAATACCCCAATGGCAATATCAGCAGCATATTATATTACCATCTGATGTCAGTCCCACGTAATGCTACATACGTGGCGCCATATATCCAATATCTGATGTCAGTCCCGCGTAATGCTACATACGTAGTGCCATATATCCAATATCTGATGTCAGTCCCGCGTAATGCTACATACGTGGCGCCATATATCCAATATCTGATGTCAGTCCCACGTAATGCTACATACGTGGCGCCATATATCCAATATCTGATGTCAGTCCCACGTAATGCTACATACGTAGCGCCATATATCCAATATCTGATGTCAGTCCCACGTAATGCTACATACGTAGTGCCATATATCTAATATCTGATGTCAGTGCCACGTAATGCTACATACGTAGTGCCATATATCCAATATCTGATGTCAGTCCCACATAATGCTATATACGTAGCGCCATATATCCAATATCTGATGTCAGTCCCACGTAATGCTACATACGTAGTGCCATATATCCAATATCTGATGTCAGTCCCACGTAATGCTACATACGTGGCGCCATATATCCAATATCTGATGTCAGTCCCACGTAATGCTACATACGTGGCGCCATATATCCAATATCTGATGTCAGTCCCACGTAATGCTACATACGTAGCGCCATATATCCAATATCTGATGTCAGTCCCACGTAATGCTACATACGTAGTGCCATATATCCAATATCTGATGTCAGTCCCACGTAATGCTACATACGTAGTCCCATATATCCAATATCTGATGTCAGTCCCACGTAATGCTACATACGTGGCGCCATATATCCAATATCTGATGTCAGTCCCACGTAATGCTACATACGTGGCGCCATATATCCAATATCTGATGTCAGTCCCACGTAATGCTACATATGTAGCGCCATATATCCAATATCTGATGTCAGTCCCACGTAATGCTACATACGTAGTGCCATATATCCAATATCTGATGTCAGTCCCACGTAATGCTACATACGTGGCGCCATATATCCAATATCTGATGTCAGTCCCACGTAATGCTACATACGTAGTGCCATATATCCAATATCTGATGTCAGTCCCGCGTAATGCTACATACGTAGTGCCATATATCCAATATCTGATGTCAGTCCCACGTAATGCTACATACGTAGTGCCAAATATCCAATATCTGATGTCAGTCCCACGTAATGCTACATACGTAGTGCCATATATCCAATATCTGATGTCAGTCCCACGTAATGCTACATACGTAGTGCCAAATATCCAATATCTGATGTCAGTCCCACGTAATGCTACATACGTAGTGCCATATATCCAATATCTGATGTCAGTCCCAGGTAATGCTACATACGTAGTGCCAAATATCCAATATCTGATGTCAGTCCCACGTAATGCTACATACGTAGTGCCATATATTCAATATCTAATGTCAGTCCCACGTAATTCTACATACGTGGCGCCGTATATCCAATATCTGATGTCAGTCCCACGTAATGCTACATACGTAGTGCCATATATCCAATATCTGATGTCAGTCCCACGTAATGCTACACACGTGGCGCCATATATCCAATATCTGATGTCAGTCCCACGTAATGCTACACACGTGGCGCCATATATCCAATATCTGATGTCAGTCCCACGTAATGCTACACACGTAGTGCCATATATCCAATATCTGATGTCAGTCCCACGTAATGCTACATACGTGGCGCCCTATATCCAATATCTGATGCCACTCCCACGTAATGCTACACACGTGGCGCCATATATCCAATATCTGATGTCAGTCCCACGTAATGCTACATACGTGGCGCCATATATCCAATATCTGATGTCAGTCCCACGTAATGCTACATACGTAGTGCCATATATCCAATATCTGATGTCAGTCCCACGTAATGCTACATACGTAGCGCCATATATCCAATATATGATGTCACTCCCACGTAATGCTACACACGTGGCGCCATATATCCAATATCTGATGTCACTCCCACGTAATGCTACACACGTGGCGCCATATATCCAATATCTGATGTCAGTCCCACGTAATGCTACATACGTAGTGCCATATATCCAATATCTGATGTCAGTCCCACGTAATTCTACATACGTGGCGCCATATATCCAATATCTGATGTCAGTCCCACGTAATGCTACATACGTGGGGCCATATATCCAATATCTGATGTCAGTCCCACGTAATGCTGCATACGTAGCGCCATATATCCAATATCTGATGTCAGTCCCACGTAATGCTACATACGTAGCGCCATATATCCAATATCTGATGTCAGTCCCACGTAATGCTACATACGTAGCGCCATATATCCAATATTTGATGTCAGTCCCCCGTAATGCTACATACGTAGTGCCATATATCCAATATCTAATGTCAGTCCCACGTAATGCTACATACGTAGTGCCATATATCCAATATCTGATGTCAGTCCCACGTAATGCTAGATACGTGGCGCCATATATCCAATATCTGATGTCAGTCCCACGTAATTCTACATACGTAGTGCCATATATCCAATATCTGATGTCAGTCCCACGTAATTCTACATACGTGGCGCCATATATCCAATATCTGATGTCAGTCCCACGTAATGCTACATACGTAGTGCCATATATCCAATATCTGATGTCAGTCCCACGTAATTCTACATACGTGGCGCCATATATCCAATATCTGATGTCAGTCCCACGTAATGCTACATACGTAGTGCCATATATCCAATATCTGATGTCAGTCCCACGTAATGCTACATACGTGGGGCCATATATCCAATATCTGATGTCAGTCCCACGTAATGCTATATACGTAGTGCCATATATCCAATATCTGATGTCAGTCCCACGTAATGCTATATACGTAGTGCCATATATTCAATATCTGATGTCAGTCCCACGTAATGCTACGTACGTAGTGCCATATATACAATATCTGATGTCAGTCCCACGTAATGCTACATACGTAGTGCCATATATCCAATATTCGAATGGCACTATCAGTTCCATGACATAATATGTCGAATATCCAACAGCCAATATCAATGCCATATCATTCTATGTGCAAAAGGTAATACGTTATGTCAATTATCCAACAACCAATGACAGTTGCATGACATTCTGTCCAAAAATATCCAACAACCAATAACAATTCCGTGACATTTTATCTAATTTTCAATAATCAATTACAATTCCATCACATTATATATCCAATATGGAACAACCAATGACAATTCCATTACTTGCAGTCACATATTTTTGTCTTGTAGAAGCTGTTTCACCTCGTCTTACGCCGCGCTCGCCGCTGTCACTACACACAGACGACTGGTTGGCTGGCCAGTCTGTGCTGCTCCGGCTTCGTCCTGCTGGCATTGTCCCGGTCACTGGCTCTCTTCTTCGGTGAGTCAGCTTTCACACTGTGTTTATCATCGTCCTGCTGGCATTGTCCCGGTCACTGGCTCTCTTCTTTGGTGAGTCAGCTTTCACACTGTGTTTATCATCGTCCTGCTGGCATTGTCCCGGTCCCTAGCTCTCTTCTTTGGTGAGTCAGCTTTCACACTGTGTTTATCATCGTCCTGCTGGCATTGTCCCGGTCACTGGCTCTCTTCTTTGGTCAGTCAGCTTTCACACTGTGTTTATCATCGTCCTGCTGGCATTGTCCCGGTCACTGGCTCTCTTCTTTGGTGAGTCAGCTTTCACACTGTGTTTATCATCGTCCTGCTGGCATTGTCCCGGTCACTGGCTCTCTTCTTTGGTGAGTCAGCTTTCACACTGTGTTTATCATTGTCCTGCTGGCATTGTCCCGGTCACTGGCTCTCTTCTTTGGTGAGTCAGCGTTCACCCTGTGCTTATCATCGTCCTGCTGGCATTGTCCCGGTCACTGGCTCTCTTCTTTGGTGAGTCAGCTTTCACACTGTGTTTATCATCGTCCTGCTGGCATTGTCCCGGTCACTGCCTCTCTTCTTTGGTGAGTCAGCTTTCACACT
Organism: Arenicola marina; assembly: GCA_964019135.1. Classification (NCBI taxonomy): domain Eukaryota; kingdom Metazoa; phylum Annelida; class Polychaeta; family Arenicolidae; genus Arenicola; species Arenicola marina. Next base: position 20,050,188 of record OZ025254.1, on the reverse strand, counting down.
GTGTTTATCATCGTCCTGCTGGCATTGTCCCGGTCACTGGCTCTCTTCTTTGGTGAGTCAGCTTTCACACTGTGTTTATCATCGTCCTGCTGGCATTGTCCCGGTCACTGGCTCTCTTCTTTGGTGAGTCAGCTTTCACACTGTGTTTATCATCGTCCTGCTGGCATTGTCCCGGTCACTGGCTCTCTTCTTTGGTGAGCCAACTTTCACACTGTGTTTATCATCGTCCTGCTGGCATTGTCCCGGTCACTAGCTCTCTTCTTTGGTGAGTCAGCTTTCACACTGTGTTTATCATCGTCCTGCTGGCATTGTCCCGGTCACTGGCTCTCTTCTTTGGTGAGCCAACTTTCACACTGTGTTTATCATCGTCCTGCTGGCATTGTCCCGGTCACTAGCTCTCTTCTTTGGTGAGTCAGCTTTCACGCTGTGTTTATCATCGTCCTGCTGGCATTGTCCCGGTCACTGGCTCTCTTCTTTGGTGAGTCAGCTTTCACACTGTGTTTATCATCGTCCTGTTGGCATTGTCCCGGTCACTGGCTCTCTTCTTTGGTGAGTCAGCTTTCACACTATGTTTATCATCGTCCTGCTGGCATTGTCCCGGTCACTGGCTCTCTTCTTTGGTGAGCCAACTTTCACACTGTGTTTATCATCGTCCTGCTGGCATTGTCCCGGTCACTAGCTCTCTTCTTTGGTGAGTCAGCTTTCACGCTGTGTTTATCATCGTCCTGCTGGCATTGTCCCGGTCACTGGCTCTCTTCTTTGGTGAGTCAGCTTTCACACTGTGTTTATCATCGTCCTGCTGGCATTGTCCCGGTCACTGGCTCTCTTCTTTGGTGAGTCAGCTTTCACGCTGTGTTTATCATCGTCCTGCTGCATTGTCCCGGTCATTGGCTCTCTTCTTTGGTGAGTCAGCTTTCACGCTGTGTTCATCATCATCCTGCTGGCATTGTCCCGGTCGCTAGCTCTCTTCTTTGGTGAGTCAGCTTTCACACTGTGTTTATCATCGTCCTGCTGGCATTGTCCCGGTCACTGGCTCTCTTCTTTGGTGAGTCAGCTTTCACGCTGTGTTCATCATCGTCCTGCTGGCATTGTCCCGGTCACTGGCTCTCTTCTTTGGTGAGTCAGCTTTCACACTGTGTTTATCATCGTCCTGCTGGCATTGTCCCGGTCACTGGCTCTCTTCTTTGGTGAGTCAGCTTTCACGCTGTGTTTATCATCGTCCTGCTGCATTGTCCCGGTCATTGGCTCTCTTCTTTGGTGAGTCAGCTTTCACGCTGTGTTCATCATCGTCCTGCTGGCATTGTCCCCGTCGCTAGCTCTCTTCTTTGTTGAGTCAGCTTTCACACTGTGTTTATCATCGTCCTGCTGGCATTGTCCCGGTCACTGGCTCTCTTATTTGGTGAGTCAGCTTTCACGCTGTGTTCATCATCGTCCTGCTGGCATTGTCCCGGTCACTGGCTCTCTTCTTTGGTGAGTCAGCTTTCACGCTGTGTTTATCATCGTTCTGCTGGCATTGTCCCGGTCACTGGCTCTCTTTGGTGAGTCAGCTTTCACACTGTGTTTATCATCGTCCTGATGGCATTGTCCCGGTCACTGGCTCTCTTCTTTAGTGAGTCAGCTTTCACGCTGTGTTTATCATCGTCCTGCTGGCATTGTTCCGGTCACTGGCTCTCTTTTTTGGTGAGTCAACTTTCACGCTGTGTTTATCATCGCCCTGCTGGCCTTGTCCCGGTCACTGGCTCTCTTCTACGGTGAATCAGCTTTCACACTGTGTTTATCATCGTCCTGCTGGCATTGTCCCGGTCACTGGCTCTCTTCTTTGGTGAGCCAACTTTCACGCTGTGTTTATCATCGCCCTGCTGGCATTGTCCCGGTCACTGGCTCTCTTCTCCGGTGAGTCAGCTTTCACACTGTGTTTATCATCGTCCTGCTGGCATTGTCCCGGTCACTGGCTCTCTTCTTTGGTGAGTCAGCCTTCACACTGTGTTTATCATCGTCCTGCTGGCATTGTCCCGGTCACTGGCTCTCTTCTTTGGTGAGTCAGCTTTCACGCTGTGTTTATCATCGTCCTGCTGCATTGTCCCGGTCACTGGCTCTCTTCTTTGCTGAGTCAGCTTTCACGCTGTGTTCATCATCGTCCTGCTGGCATTGTCCCGGTCGCTAGCTCTCTTCTTTGGTGAGTCAGCTTTCACGCTGTGTTTATCATCGTCCTGCTGGCATTGTCCCGGTCCCTAGCTCTCTTCTTTGGTGAGTCAGGTTTCACACTGTGTTTATCATCGTCCTGCTGGCATTGTCCCGGTCACTGGCTCTCTTCTTTGGTGAGTCAGCTTTCACACTGTTTTTATCATCGTCCTGCTGGCATTGTCCCGGTCCCTAGCTCTCTTCTTTGGTGAGTCAGCTTTCACACTGTGTTTATCATCGTCCTGCTGGCATTGTCCCGGTCACTGGCTCTCTTCTTTGGTGAGTCAGCCTTCACACTGTGTTTATCATCGTCCTGCTGGCATTGTCCCGGTCACTGGCTCTCTTCTTTGGTGAGTCAGCTTTCACGCTGTGTTTATCATCGTCCTGCTGCATTGTCCCGGTCACTGGCTCTCTTCTTTGGTGAGTCAGCTTTCACGCTGTGTTCATCATCGTCCTGCTGGCATTGTCCCGGTCGCTAGCTCTCTTCTTTGGTGAGTCAGCTTTCACGCTGTGTTTATCATCGTCCTGCTGGCATTGTCCCGGTCCCTAGCTCTCTTCTTTGGTGAGTCAGCTTTCACACTGTGTTTATCATCGTCCTGCTGGCATTGTCCCGGTCACTGGCTCTCTTCTTTGCTGAGTTAGGTTTCACACTGTGTTTATCATCGTCCTGCTAGCATTGTCCCGGTCACTGGTTCTCTTCTTCGGTGAGTCAGCTTTCACGCTGTGTTTATCATCGTCCTGCTGGCATTGTCCCGGTCACTGGCTCTCTTCTTTGGTGAGTCAGCTTTCACACTGTGTTTATCATCGTCCAGCTGGCATTGTCTCGGTCACTGGCTCTCTTCTTTTGTGAGTCAGCCTTCACCGTGTGTTCATCATCGTCCTGCTGGCATTGTCCCGGTCACTGGCTCTCTTCTTTGGTGAGTCAGCTTTCACACTGTGTTTATCATCGTCCTGCTGGCATTGTCCCGGTCACTGGCTCTCTTCTTTGTTGAGTCAACTTTCACACTGTGTTTATCATCGTCCAGCTGGCATTGCCCCGATCACTGGCTCTCTTCTTTGGTGAGTCAGCTTTCACACTGTGTTGATCATTGTCCTGCTGGCATTGTCCCGGTCACTGGCTCCCTTCTTTGGTGAGTCAGCTATCACACTGTGTTTATCATCGTCCTGCTGGCATTGTCCCGGTCACTTGCTCTCTTCTTTGGGGAGTCAGCTTTCACACTGTGTTTATCATCGTCCAGCTGGCATTGTCCCGGTCACTGGCTCTCTTCTTTGTTGAGTCAGCTTTCACGCTGTGTTTATCATCGTCCAGCTGGCATTGTCCCGGTCACTGGCTCCCTTCTTTGGTGAGTCAGCTATCACACTGTGTTTATCATCGTCCTGCTGGCATTGTCCCGGTCACTGGCTCTCTTCTTTGGGGAGTCAGCTTTCACACTGTGTTTATCATCGTCCAGCTGGCATTGTCCCGGTCACTGGCTCTCTTCTTTGGTGAGTCAGCTTTCACGCTGTGTTTATCATCGTCCTGCTAGCATTGTCTCGGTCACTGGCTCTCTTCTTTGGTGAGTCAGCTTTCACACTGTGTTTATCATCGTCCTGCTGGCATTGTCCCGGTCACTGGCTCTCTTCTTTGGTGAGTCAGCTTTCACGCTGTGTTTATCATCGTCCTGCTGGCATTGTCCCGGTCACTGGCTCTCTTCTTTGGTGAGTCAGCTTTCACGCTGTGTTTATCATCGTCCTGCTAGCATTGTCTCGGTCACTGGCTCTCTTCTTTGGTGAGTCAGCTTTCATGCTGTGTTTATCATCATCCTGCTGGCATTGTCCCGGTCACTGGCTCTCTTCTTTGGTGAGTCAGCTTTCACGTTGTGTTTATCATCGTCCTGCTGGCATTGTCCCGGTCACTTGCTCTCTTCTTTGGTGAGTCAGCTTTCACGCTGTGTTTATCATCGTCCTGCTGGCATTGTCCCCGTCGCTAGCTCTCTTCTTTGTTGAGTCAGCTTTCACACTGTGTTTATCATCGTCCTGCTGGCATTGTCCCGGTCACTGGCTCTCTTATTTGGTGAGTCAGCTTTCACGCTGTGTTCATCATCGTCCTGCTGGCATTGTCCCGGTCACTGGCTCTCTTCTTTGGTGAGTCAGCTTTCACGCTGTGTTTATCATCGTTCTGCTGGCATTGTCCCGGTCACTGGCTCTCTTTGGTGAGTCAGCTTTCACACTGTGTTTATCATCGTCCTGATGGCATTGTCCCGGTCACTGGCTCTCTTCTTTAGTGAGTCAGCTTTCACGCTGTGTTTATCATCGTCCTGCTGGCATTGTTCCGGTCACTGGCTCTCTTTTTTGGTGAGTCAACTTTCACGCTGTGTTTATCATCGCCCTGCTGGCCTTGTCCCGGTCACTGGCTCTCTTCTACGGTGAATCAGCTTTCACACTGTGTTTATCATCGTCCTGCTGGCATTGTCCCGGTCACTGGCTCTCTTCTTTGGTGAGCCAACTTTCACGCTGTGTTTATCATCGCCCTGCTGGCATTGTCCCGGTCACTGGCTCTCTTCTCCGGTGAGTCAGCTTTCACACTGTGTTTATCATCGTCCTGCTGGCATTGTCCCGGTCACTGGCTCTCTTCTTTGGTGAGTCAGCCTTCACACTGTGTTTATCATCGTCCTGCTGGCATTGTCCCGGTCACTGGCTCTCTTCTTTGGTGAGTCAGCTTTCACGCTGTGTTTATCATCGTCCTGCTGCATTGTCCCGGTCACTGGCTCTCTTCTTTGCTGAGTCAGCTTTCACGCTGTGTTCATCATCGTCCTGCTGGCATTGTCCCGGTCGCTAGCTCTCTTCTTTGGTGAGTCAGCTTTCACGCTGTGTTTATCATCGTCCTGCTGGCATTGTCCCGGTCCCTAGCTCTCTTCTTTGGTGAGTCAGGTTTCACACTGTGTTTATCATCGTCCTGCTGGCATTGTCCCGGTCACTGGCTCTCTTCTTTGGTGAGTCAGCTTTCACACTGTTTTTATCATCGTCCTGCTGGCATTGTCCCGGTCCCTAGCTCTCTTCTTTGGTGAGTCAGCTTTCACACTGTGTTTATCATCGTCCTGCTGGCATTGTCCCGGTCACTGGCTCTCTTCTTTGGTGAGTCAGCTTTCACACTGTGTTTATCATCGTCCTGCTGGCATTGTCCCGGTCACTGGCTCTCTTCTTTGGTGAGTCAGCTTTCACACTGTGTTTATCATCGTCCTGTTGGCATTGTCCCGGTCACTGGCTCTCTTCTTTGGTGAGTCAGCTTTCACACTGTGTTTATCATCGTCCTGCTGGCATTGTCCCGGTCACTGGCTCTCTTCTTTGGTGAGCCAACTTTCACACTGTGTTTATCATCGTCCTGCTGGCATTGTCCCGGTCACTAGCTCTCTTCTTTGGTGAGTCAGCTTTCACGCTGTGTTTATCATCGTCCTGCTGGCATTGTCCCGGTCACTGGCTCTCTTCTTTGGTGAGTCAGCTTTCACACTGTGTTTATCATCGTCCTGCTGGCATTGTCCCGGTCACTGGCTCTCTTCTTTGGTGAGTCAGCTTTCACGCTGTGTTTATGATCGTCCTGCTGCATTGTCCCGGTCATTGGCTCTCTTCTTTGGTGAGTCAGCTTTCACGCTGTGTTCATCATCATCCTGCTGGCATTGTCCCGGTCGCTAGCTCTCTTCTTTGGTGAGTCAGCTTTCACACTGTGTTTATGATCGTCCTGCTGGCATTGTCCCGGTCACTGGCTCTCTTCTTTGGTGAGTCAGCTTTCACGCTGTGTTCATCATCGTCCTGCTGGCATTGTCCCGGTCACTGGCTCTCTTCTTTGGTGAGTCAGCTTTCACACTGTGTTTATCATCGTCCTGCTGGCATTGTCCCGGTCACTGGCTCTCTTCTTTGGTGAGTCAGCTTTCACGCTGTGTTTATCATCGTCCTGCTGCATTGTCCCGGTCATTGGCTCTCTTCTTTGGTGAGTCAGCTTTCACGCTGTGTTCATCATCGTCCTGCTGGCATTGTCCCCGTCGCTAGCTCTCTTCTTTGTTGAGTCAGCTTTCACACTGTGTTTATCATCGTCCTGCTGGCATTGTCCCGGTCACTGGCTCTCTTATTTGGTGAGTCAGCTTTCACGCTGTGTTCATCATCGTCCTGCTGGCATTGTCCCGGTCACTGGCTCTCTTCTTTGGTGAGTCAGCTTTCACGCTGTGTTTATCATCGTTCTGCTGGCATTGTCCCGGTCACTGGCTCTCTTTGGTGAGTCAGCTTTCACACTGTGTTTATCATCGTCCTGATGGCATTGTCCCGGTCACTGGCTCTCTTCTTTAGTGAGTCAGCTTTCACGCTGTGTTTATCATCGTCCTGCTGGCATTGTTCCGGTCACTGGCTCTCTTTTTTGGTGAGTCAACTTTCACGCTGTGTTTATCATCGCCCTGCTGGCCTTGTCCCGGTCACTGGCTCTCTTCTACGGTGAATCAGCTTTCACACTGTGTTTATCATCGTCCTGCTGGCATTGTCCCGGTCACTGGCTCTCTTCTTTGGTGAGCCAACTTTCACGCTGTGTTTATCATCGCCCTGCTGGCATTGTCCCGGTCACTGGCTCTCTTCTCCGGTGAGTCAGCTTTCACACTGTGTTTATCATCGTCCTGCTGGCATTGTCCCGGTCACTGGCTCTCTTCTTTGGTGAGTCAGCCTTCACACTGTGTTTATCATCGTCCTGCTGGCATTGTCCCGGTCACTGGCTCTCTTCTTTGGTGAGTCAGCTTTCACGCTGTGTTTATCATCGTCCTGCTGCATTGTCCCGGTCACTGGCTCTCTTCTTTGCTGAGTCAGCTTTCACGCTGTGTTCATCATCGTCCTGCTGGCATTGTCCCGGTCGCTAGCTCTCTTCTTTGGTGAGTCAGCTTTCACGCTGTGTTTATCATCGTCCTGCTGGCATTGTCCCGGTCCCTAGCTCTCTTCTTTGGTGAGTCAGGTTTCACACTGTGTTTATCATCGTCCTGCTGGCATTGTCCCGGTCACTGGCTCTCTTCTTTGGTGAGTCAGCTTTCACACTGTTTTTATCATCGTCCTGCTGGCATTGTCCCGGTCCCTAGCTCTCTTCTTTGGTGAGTCAGCTTTCACACTGTGTTTATCATCGTCCTGCTGGCATTGTCCCGGTCACTGGCTCTCTTCTTTGGTGAGTCAGCCTTCACACTGTGTTTATCATCGTCCTGCTGGCATTGTCCCGGTCACTGGCTCTCTTCTTTGGTGAGTCAGCTTTCACGCTGTGTTTATCATCGTCCTGCTGCATTGTCCCGGTCACTGGCTCTCTTCTTTGGTGAGTCAGCTTTCACGCTGTGTTCATCATCGTCCTGCTGGCATTGTCCCGGTCGCTAGCTCTCTTCTTTGGTGAGTCAGCTTTCACGCTGTGTTTATCATCGTCCTGCTGGCATTGTCCCGGTCCCTAGCTCTCTTCTTTGGTGAGTCAGCTTTCACACTGTGTTTATCATCGTCCTGCTGGCATTGTCCCGGTCACTGGCTCTCTTCTTTGCTGAGTTAGGTTTCACACTGTGTTTATCATCGTCCTGCTAGCATTGTCCCGGTCACTGGTTCTCTTCTTCGGTGAGACAGCTTTCACGCTGTGTTTATCATCGTCCTGCTGGCATTGTCCCGGTCACTGGCTCTCTTCTTTGGTGAGTCAGCTTTCACACTGTGTTTATCATCGTCCAGCTGGCATTGTCTCGGTCACTGGCTCTCTTCTTTTGTGAGTCAGCCTTCACCGTGTGTTCATCATCGTCCTGCTGGCATTGTCCCGGTCACTGGCTCTCTTCTTTGGTGAGTCAGCTTTCACACTGTGTTTATCATCGTCCTGCTGGCATTGTCCCGGTCACTGGCTCTCTTCTTTGTTGAGTCAACTTTCACACTGTGTTTATCATCGTCCAGCTGGCATTGCCCCGATCACTGGCTCTCTTCTTTGGTGAGTCAGCTTTCACACTGTGTTGATCATTGTCCTGCTGGCATTGTCCCGGTCACTGGCTCCCTTCTTTGGTGAGTCAGCTATCACACTGTGTTTATCATCGTCCTGCTGGCATTGTCCCGGTCACTTGCTCTCTTCTTTGGGGAGTCAGCTTTCACACTGTGTTTATCATCGTCCAGCTGGCATTGTCCCGGTCACTGGCTCTCTTCTTTGTTGAGTCAGCTTTCACGCTGTGTTTATCATCGTCCAGCTGGCATTGTCCCGGTCACTGGCTCCCTTCTTTGGTGAGTCAGCTATCACACTGTGTTTATCATCGTCCTGCTGGCATTGTCCCGGTCACTGGCTCTCTTCTTTGGGGAGTCAGCTTTCACACTGTGTTTATCATCGTCCAGCTGGCATTGTCCCGGTCACTGGCTCTCTTCTTTGGTGAGTCAGCTTTCACGCTGTGTTTATCATCGTCCTGCTAGCATTGTCTCGGTCACTGGCTCTCTTCTTTGGTGAGTCAGCTTTCACACTGTGTTTATCATCGTCCTGCTGGCATTGTCCCGGTCACTGGCTCTCTTCTTTGGTGAGTCAGCTTTCACGCTGTGTTTATCATCGTCCTGCTGGCATTGTCCCGGTCACTGGCTCTCTTCTTTGGTGAGTCAGCTTTCACGCTGTGTTTATCATCGTCCTGCTAGCATTGTCTCGGTCACTGGCTCTCTTCTTTGGTGAGTCAGCTTTCATGCTGTGTTTATCATCGTCCTGCTGGCATTGTCCCGGTCACTGGCTCTCTTCTTTGGTGAGTCAGCTTTCACGTTGTGTTTATCATCGTCCTGCTGGCATTGTCCCGGTCACTTGCTCTCTTCTTTGGTGAGTCAGCTTTCACGCTGTGTTTATCATCGTCCTGCTGGCATTGTCCCCGTCGCTAGCTCTCTTCTTTGTTGAGTCAGCTTTCACACTGTGTTTATCATCGTCCTGCTGGCATTGTCCCGGTCACTGGCTCTCTTATTTGGTGAGTCAGCTTTCACGCTGTGTTCATCATCGTCCTGCTGGCATTGTCCCGGTCACTGGCTCTCTTCTTTGGTGAGTCAGCTTTCACGCTGTGTTTATCATCGTTCTGCTGGCATTGTCCCGGTCACTGGCTCTCTTTGGTGAGTCAGCTTTCACACTGTGTTTATCATCGTCCTGATGGCATTGTCCCGGTCACTGGCTCTCTTCTTTAGTGAGTCAGCTTTCACGCTGTGTTTATCATCGTCCTGCTGGCATTGTTCCGGTCACTGGCTCTCTTTTTTGGTGAGTCAACTTTCACGCTGTGTTTATCATCGCCCTGCTGGCCTTGTCCCGGTCACTGGCTCTCTTCTACGGTGAATCAGCTTTCACACTGTGTTTATCATCGTCCTGCTGGCATTGTCCCGGTCACTGGCTCTCTTCTTTGGTGAGCCAACTTTCACGCTGTGTTTATCATCGCCCTGCTGGCATTGTCCCGGTCACTGGCTCTCTTCTCCGGTGAGTCAGCTTTCACACTGTGTTTATCATCGTCCTGCTGGCATTGTCCCGGTCACTGGCTCTCTTCTTTGGTAAGTCAGCCTTCACACTGTGTTTATCATCGTCCTGCTGGCATTGTCCCGGTCACTGGCTCTCTTCTTTGGTGAGTCAGCTTTCACGCTGTGTTTATCATCGTCCTGCTGCATTGTCCCGGTCACTGGCTCTCTTCTTTGCTGAGTCAGCTTTCACGCTGTGTTCATCATCGTCCTGCTGGCATTGTCCCGGTCGCTAGCTCTCTTCTTTGGTGAGTCAGCTTTCACGCTGTGTTTATCATCGTCCTGCTGGCATTGTCCCGGTCCCTAGCTCTCTTCTTTGGTGAGTCAGGTTTCACACTGTGTTTATCATCGTCCTGCTGGCATTGTCCCGGTCACTGGCTCTCTTCTTTGGTGAGTCAGCTTTCACACTGTTTTTATCATCGTCCTGCTGGCATTGTCCCGGTCCCTAGCTCTCTTCTTTGGTGAGTCAGCTTTCACACTGTGTTTATCATCGTCCTGCTGGCATTGTCCCGGTCACTGGCTCTCTTCTTTGGTGAGTCAGCCTTCACACTGTGTTTATCATCGTCCTGCTGGCATTGTCCCGGTCACTGGCTCTCTTCTTTGGTGAGTCAGCTTTCACGCTGTGTTTATCATCGTCCTGCTGCATTGTCCCGGTCACTGGCTCTCTTCTTTGGTGAGTCAGCTTTCACGCTGTGTTCATCATCGTCCTGCTGGCATTGTCCCGGTCGCTAGCTCTCTTCTTTGGTGAGTCAGCTTTCACGCTGTGTTTATCATCGTCCTGCTGGCATTGTCCCGGTCCCTAGCTCTCTTCTTTGGTGAGTCAGCTTTCACACTGTGTTTATCATCGTCCTGCTGGCATTGTCCCGGTCACTGGCTCTCTTCTTTGCTGAGTTAGGTTTCACACTGTGTTTATCATCGTCCTGCTAGCATTGTCCCGGTCACTGGTTCTCTTCTTCGGTGAGTCAGCTTTCACGCTGTGTTTATCATCGTCCTGCTGGCATTGTCCCGGTCACTGGCTCTCTTCTTTGGTGAGTCAGCTTTCACACTGTGTTTATCATCGTCCAGCTGGCATTGTCTCGGTCACTGGCTCTCTTCTTTTGTGAGTCAGCCTTCACCGTGTGTTCATCATCGTCCTGCTGGCATTGTCCCGGTCACTGGCTCTCTTCTTTGGTGAGTCAGCTTTCACACTGTGTTTATCATCGTCCTGCTGGCATTGTCCCGGTCACTGGCTCTCTTCTTTGTTGAGTCAACTTTCACACTGTGTTTATCATCGTCCAGCTGGCATTGCCCCGATCACTGGCTCTCTTCTTTGGTGAGTCAGCTTTCACACTGTGTTGATCATTGTCCTGCTGGCATTGTCCCGGTCACTGGCTCTCTTCTTTGGTGAGTCAGCTTTCACACTGTGTTTATCATCGTCCTGCTGGCATTGTCCCGGTCACTGGCTCTCTTCTTTGTTGAGTCAGCTTTCACACTGTGTTTATCATCGTCCAGCTGGCATTGTCTCGGTCACTGGCTCTCTTCTTTGGTGAGTCAGCTTTCACACTGTGTTTATCATCGTCCTGCTGGCATTGTCCCGGTCACTGGCTCTCTTCTTTGGTGAGTCAGCTTTCACGCTGTGTTTATCATCGTCCTGCTGGCATTGTCCCGGTCACTGGCTCTCTTCTTTGGTGAGTCAGCTTTCACGCTGTGTTTATCATCGTCCTGCTAGCATTGTCTCGGTCACTGGCTCTCTTCTTTGGTGATTCAGCTTTCATGCTGTGTTTATCATCGTCCTGCTGGCATTGTCCCGGTCACTGGCTCTCTTCTTTGGTGAGTCAGCTTTCACGTTGTGTTTATCATCGTCCTGCTGGCATTGTCCCGGTCACTTGCTCTCTTCTTTGGTGAGTCAGCTTTCACGCTGTGTTTATCATCGTCCTGCTGGCATTGTCCCGGTCACTGGCTCTCTTCTTTGTTGAGTCAGCTTTCACGCTGTGTTTATCATCGTCCTGCTGCATTGTCCCGGTCATTGGCTCTCTTCTTTGGTGAGTCAGCTTTCACGCTGTGTTTATCATCGTCCTGCTGGCATTGTCCCGGTCACTGGCTCTCTTCTTTGGTAAGTCAGCTTTTACACTGTGTTTATCATCGACCTGCTGGCATTGTCCCAGTCACTGGCTCTCTTCTTTGGTGAGTCAGCTTTCACACTGTGTTTATCATCGTCCTGCTGGCATTGTCCCGGTCACTGGTTCTCTTCTTTGTTGAGTCAGCTTTCACGCTGTGTTTATTATCGGCCTGCTGGCATTGTCCCGGTCACTGCCTCTCTTCTTTGGTGAGTCAGCTTTCACGCTGTGTTTATTATCGGCCTGCTGGCATTGTCCCGGTCACTGGCTCTCTTCTTTGGTAAGTCAGCTTTTACACTGTGTTTATCATCGACCTGCTGGCATTGTCCCAGTCACTGGCTCTCTTCTTTGGTGAGTCAGCTTTCACACTGTGTTTATCATCGTCCTGCTGGCATTGTCCCGGTCACTGGTTCTCTTCTTTGTTGAGTCAGCTTTCACGCTGTGTTTATTATCGGCCTGCTGGCATTGTCCCGGTCACTGCCTCTCTTCTTTGGTGAGTCAGCTTTCACGCTGTGTTTATTATCGGCCTGCTGGCATTGTGCCGGTCACTGGCTCTCTCCTTTGGTGAGTCAGCTTTCACACTGTGTTTATCATCGTCCTGCTGGCATTGTCCCGGTCATTGGCTCTCTTCTTTGGTGAGTCAGCTTTCACGGTGTTTTTATCATCGTCCTGCTGGCATTGTCCCGGTCACTGGCTCTCTCCTTTGGTGAGTCAGCTTTCACGGTGTTTTTATCATCGTCCTGCTGGCATTGTCCCGGTCACTGGCTCTCTTCTTTAGTGAGTCAGCTTTCACGCTGTGTTTATCATCGTCCTGCTGGCATTGTCCCGGTCACTGGCTCTCTTCTTTGGTGAGTCAACTTTCACGCTGTGTTTATCATCGCCCTGCTGGCATTGTCCCGGTCACTGGCTCTCTTCTACGGTGAATCAGCTTTCACACTGTGTTGATCATTGTCCTGCTGGCATTGTCCCGGTCACTGGCTCCCTTCTTTGGTGAGTCAGCTATCACACTGTGTTTATCATCGTCCTGCTGGCATTGTCCCGGTCACTTGCTCTCTTCTTTGGGGAGTCAGCTTTCACACTGTGTTTATCATCGTCCAGCTGGCATTGTCCCGGTCACTGGCTCTCTTCTTTGTTGAGTCAGCTTTCACGCTGTGTTTATCATCGTCCAGCTGGCATTGTCCCGGTCACTGGCTCCCTTCTTTGGTGAGTCAGCTATCACACTGTGTTTATCATCGTCCTGCTGGCATTGTCCCGGTCACTGGCTCTCTTCTTTGGGGAGTCAGCTTTCACACTGTGTTTATCATCGTCCAGCTGGCATTGTCCCGGTCACTGGCTCTCTTCTTTGGTGAGTCAGCTTTCACGCTGTGTTTATCATCGTCCTGCTAGCATTGTCTCGGTCACTGGCTCTCTTCTTTGGTGAGTCAGCTTTCACACTGTGTTTATCATCGTCCTGCTGGCATTGTCCCGGTCACTGGCTCTCTTCTTTGGTGAGTCAGCTTTCACGCTGTGTTTATCATCGTCCTGCTGGCATTGTCCCGGTCACTGGCTCTCTTCTTTGGTGAGTCAGCTTTCACGCTGTGTTTATCATCGTCCTGCTAGCATTGTCTCGGTCACTGGCTCTCTTCTTTGGTGAGTCAGCTTTCATGCTGTGTTTATCATCGTCCTGCTGGCATTGTCCCGGTCACTGGCTCTCTTCTTTGGTGAGTCAGCTTTCACGTTGTGTTTATCATCGTCCTGCTGGCATTGTCCCGGTCACTTGCTCTCTTCTTTGGTGAGTCAGCTTTCACGCTGTGTTTATCATCGTCCTGCTGGCATTGTCCCGGTCACTGGCTCTCTTCTTTGTTGAGTCAGCTTTCACGCTGTGTTTATCATCGTCCTGCTGCATTGTCCCGGTCATTGGCTCTCTTCTTTGGTGAGTCAGCTTTCACGCTGTGTTTATCATCGTCCTGCTGGCATTGTCCCGGTCACTGGCTCTCTTCTTTGGTAAGTCAGCTTTTACACTGTGTTTATCATCGACCTGCTGGCATTGTCCCAGTCACTGGCTCTCTTCTTTGGTGAGTCAGCTTTCACACTGTGTTTATCATCGTCCTGCTGGCATTGTCCCGGTCACTGGTTCTCTTCTTTGTTGAGTCAGCTTTCACGCTGTGTTTATTATCGGCCTGCTGGCATTGTCCCGGTCACTGCCTCTCTTCTTTGGTGAGTCAGCTTTCACGCTGTGTTTATTATCGGCCTGCTGGCATTGTGCCGGTCACTGGCTCTCTCCTTTGGTGAGTCAGCTTTCACACTGTGTTTATCATCGTCCTGCTGGCATTGTCCCGGTCATTGGCTCTCTTCTTTGGTGAGTCAGCTTTCACGGTGTTTTTATCATCGTCCTGCTGGCATTGTCCCGGTCACTGGCTCTCTCCTTTGGTGAGTCAGCTTTCACGGTGTTTTTATCATCGTCCTGCTGGCATTGTCCCGGTCACTGGCTCTCTTCTTTAGTGAGTCAGCTTTCACGCTGTGTTTATCATCGTCCTGCTGGCATTGTCCCGGTCACTGGCTCTCTTCTTTGGTGAGTCAACTTTCACGCTGTGTTTATCATCGCCCTGCTGGCATTGTCCCGGTCACTGGCTCTCTTCTACGGTGAATCAGCTTTCACACTGTGTTTATCATCGCCCTGCTGGCATTGTCCCGGTCACTGGCTATCTTCTCCGGTGAGTCAGCTTTCACACTGTGTTTATCATCGTTCTGCTGGCATTGTCCCGGTCACTGGCTCTCTTCTTTGGTGAGTCAGCCTTCACACTGTGTTTATCATCGTCCTGCTGGCATTGTCCCGGTCACTGGCTCTCTTCTTTGGTGAGTCAGCTTTCACGCTGTGTTTATCATCGTCCTGCTGCATTGTCCCGGTCACTGGCTCTCTTCTTTGCTGAGTCAGCTTTCACGCTGTGTTCATCATCGTCCTGCTGGCATTGTCCCGGTCGCTAGCTCTCTTCTTTGGTGAGTCAGCTTTCACGCTGTGTTTATCATCGTCCTGCTGGCATTGTCCCGGTCCCTAGCTCTCTTCTTTGGTGAGTCAGGTTTCACACTGTGTTTATCATCGTCCTGCTGGCATTGTCCCGGTCACTGGCTCTCTTCTTTGGTGAGTCAGCTTTCACACTGTTTTTATCATCGTCCTGCTGGCATTGTCCCGGTCCCTAGCTCTCTTCTTTGGTGAGTCATCTTTCACACTGTGTTTATCATCGTCCTGCTGGCATTGTCCCGGTCACTGGCTCTCTTCTTTGGTGAGTCAGCCTTCACACTGTGTTTATCATCGTCCTGCTGGCATTGTCCCGGTCTCTGGCTCTCTTCTTTGGTGAGTCAGCTTTCACGCTGTGTGTATCATCGTCCTGCTGCATTGTCCCGGTCACTGGCTCTCTTCTTTGGTGAGTCAGCTTTCACGCTGTGTTCATCATCGTCCTGCTGGCATTGTCCCGGTCGCTAGCTCTCTTCTTTGGTGAGTCAGCTTTCACGCTGTGTTTATCATCGTCCTGCTGGCATTGTCCCGGTCCCTAGCTCTCTTCTTTGGTGAGTCAGCTTTCACACTGTGTTTATCATCGTCCTGCTGGCATTGTCCCGGTCACTGGCTCTCTTCTTTGCTGAGTTAGGTTTCACACTGTGTTTATCATCGTCCTGCTAGCATTGTCCCGGTCACTGGTTCTCTTCTTCGGTGAGTCAGCTTTCACGCTGTGTTTATCATCGTCCTGCTGGCATTGTCCCGGTCACTGGCTCTCTTCTTTGGTGAGTCAGCTTTCACACTGTGTTTATCATCGTCCAGCTGGCATTGTCTCGGTCACTGGCTCTCTTCTTTTGTGAGTCAGCCTTCACCGTGTGTTCATCATCGTCCTGCTGGCATTGTCCCGGTCACTGGCTCTCTTCTTTGGTGAGTCAGCTTTCACACTGTGTTTATCATCGTCCTGCTGGCATTGTCCCGGTCACTGGCTCTCTTCTTTGTTGAGTCAACTTTTACACTGTGTTTATCATCGTCCAGCTGGCATTGCCCCGATCACTGGCTCTCTTCTTTGGTGAGTCAGCTTTCACACTGTGTTGATCATTGTCCTGCTGGCATTGTCCCGGTCACTGGCTCCCTTCTTTGGTGAGTCAGCTATCACACTGTGTTTATCATCGTCCTGCTGGCATTGTCCCGGTCACTTGCTCTCTTCTTTGGGGAGTCAGCTTTCACACTGTGTTTATCATCGTCTAGCTGGCATTGTCCCGGTCACTGGCTCTCTTCTTTGTTGAGTCAGCTTTCACGCTGTGTTTATCATCGTCCAGCTGGCATTGTCCCGGTCACTGGCTCCCTTCTTTGGTGAGTCAGCTATCACACTGTGTTTATCATCGTCCAGCTGGCATTGTCCCGGTCACTGGCTCTCTTCTTTGGGGAGTCAGCTTTCACACTGTGTTTATCATCGTCCAGCTGGCATTGTCCCGGTCACTGGCTCTCTTCTTTGGTGAGTCAGCTTTCACGCTGTGTTTATCATCGTCCTGCTAGCATTGTCTCGGTCACTGGCTCTCTTCTTTGGTGAGTCAGCTTTCACACTGTGTTTATCATCGCCCTGCTGGCATTGTCCCGGTCACTGGCTCTCTTCTTTGGTGAGTCAGCTTTCACGCTGTGTTTATCATCGTCCTGCTGGCATTGTCCCGGTCACTGGCTCTCTTCTTTGGTGAGTCAGCTTTCACGCTGTGTTTATCATCGTCCTGCTAGCATTGTCTCGGTCACTGGCTCTCTTCTTTGGTGAGTCAGCTTTCACGCTGTGTTTATCATCGTCCTGCTGGCATTGTCCCGGTCACTTGCTCTCTTCTTTGGGGAGTCAGCTTTCACGCTGTGTTCATCATCGTCCTGCTGGCATTGTCCCGGTCACTGGCTCTCTTCTTTGTTGAGTCAGCTTTCACGCTGTGTTTATCATCGTCCTGCTGGCATTGTCCCGGTCACTGGCTCTCTTCTTTGTTGAGTCAGCTTTCACGCTGTGTTTATCATCGTCCTGCTGGCATTGTCCCGGTCACTGGCTCTCTTCTTGGGTAAGTCAGCTTTTACACTGTGTTTATCATCGACCTGCTGGCATTGTCCCAGTCACTGGCTCTCTTCTTTGGTGAGTCAGCTTTCACACTGTGTTTATCATCGTCCTGCTGGCATTGTCCCGGTCACTGGTTCTCTTCTTTGTTGAGTCAGCTTTCACGCTGTGTTTATTATCGGCCTGCTGGCATTGTCCCGGTCACTGCCTCTCTTCTTTGGTGAGTCAGCTTTCACGCTGTGTTTATTATCGGCCTGCTGGCATTGTGCCGGTCACTGGCTCTCTCCTTTGGTGAGTCAGCTTTCACACTGTGTTTATCATCCTCCTGCTGGCATTGTCCCGGTCATTGGCTCTCTTCTTTGGTGAGTCAGCTTTCACGGTGTTTTTATCATCGTCCTGCTGGCATTGTCCCGGTCACTGGCTCTCTCCTTTGATGAGTCAGCTTTCACGGTGTTTTTATCATCGTCCTGCTGGCATTGTCCCGGTCACTGGCTCTCTTCTTTAGTGAGTCAGCTTTCACGCTGTGTTTATCATCGTCCTGCTGGCATTGTCCCGGTCACTGGCTCTCTTCTTTGGTGAGTCAACTTTCACGCTGTGTTTATCATCGCCCTGCTGGCCTTGTCCCGGTCACTGGCTCTCTTCTACGGTGAATCAGCTTTCACACTGTGTTTATCATCGTCCTGCTGGCATTGTCCCGGTCACTGGCTCTCTTCTTTGGTGAGCCAACTTTCACGCTGTGTTTATCATCGCCCTGCTGGCATTGTCCCGGTCACTGGCTCTCTTCTCCGGTGAATCAGCTTTCACACTGTGTTTATCATCGTCCTGCTGGCATTGTCCCGGTCACTGGCTCTCTTCTTTGGTGAGTCAGCCTTCACACTGTGTTTATCATCGTCCTGCTGGCATTGTCCCGGTCACTGGCTCTCTTCTTTGGTGAGTCAGCTTTCACGCTGTGTTTATCATCGTCCTGCTGCATTGTCCCGGTCACTGGCTCTCTTCTTTGCTGAGTCAGCTTTCACGCTGTGTTCATCATCGTCCTGCTGGCATTGTCCCGGTCGCTAGCTCTCTTCTTTGGTGAGTCAGCTTTCACGCTGTGTTTATCATCGTCCTGCTGGCATTGTCCCGGTCCCTAGCTCTCTTCTTTGGTGAGTCAGGTTTCACACTGTGTTTATCATCGTCCTGCTGGCATTGTCCCGGTCACTGGCTCTCTTCTTTGGTGAGTCAGCTTTCACACTGTTTTTATCATCGTCCTGCTGGCATTGTCCCGGTCCCTAGCTCTCTTCTTTGGTGAGTCAGCTTTCACACTGTGTTTATCATCGTCCTGCTGGCATTGTCCCGGTCACTGGCTCTCTTCTTTGGTGAGTCAGCCTTCACACTGTGTTTATCATCGTCCTGCTGGCATTGTCCCGGTCACTGGCTCTCTTCTTTGGTGAGTCAGCTTTCACGCTGTGTTTATCATCGTCCTGCTGCATTGTCCCGGTCACTGGCTCTCTTCTTTGGTGAGTCAGCTTTCACGCTGTGTTCATCATCGTCCTGCTGGCATTGTCCCGGTCGCTAGCTCTCTTCTTTGGTGAGTCAGCTTTCACGCTGTGTTTATCATCGTCCTGCTGGCATTGTCCCGGTCCCTAGCTCTCTTCTTTGGTGAGTCAGCTTTCACACTGTGTTTATCATCGTCCTGCTGGCATTGTTCCGTTCACTGGCTCTCTTCTTTGCTGAGTTAGGTTTCACACTGTGTTTATCATCGTCCTGCTAGCATTGTCCCGGTCACTGGTTCTCTTCTTCGGTGAGTCAGCTTTCACGCTGTGTTTATCATCGTCCTGCTGGCATTGTCCCGGTCACTGGCTCTCTTCTTTGGTGAGTCAGCTTTCACACTGTGTTTATCATCGTCCAGCTGGCATTGTCTCGGTCACTGGCTCTCTTCTTTTGTGAGTCAGCCTTCACCGTGTGTTCATCATCGTCCTGCTGGCATTGTCCCGGTCACTGGCTCTCTTCTTTGGTGAGTCAGCTTTCACACTGTGTTTATCATCGTCCTGCTGGCATTGTCCCGGTCACTGGCTCTCTTCTTTGTTGAGTCAACTTTTACACTGTGTTTATCATCGTCCAGCTGGCATTGTCTCGATCACTGGCTCTCTTCTTTGGTGAGTCAGCTTTCACACTGTGTTGATCATTGTCCTGCTGGCATTGTCCCGGTCACTGGCTCTCTTCTTTGGTGAGTCAGCTTTCACGCTGTGTTTATCATCGTCCTGCTGGCATTGTCCCGGTCACTTGCTCTCTTCTTTGGGGGGTCAGCTTTCACACTGTGTTGATCATCGTCCAGCTGGCATTGTCCCGGTCACTGGCTCTCTTCTTTGGTGAGTCAGCCTTCACGCTGTGTTTATCATCGTCCTGCTAGCATTGTCTCGGTCACTGGCTCTCTTCTTTGGTGAGTCAGCTTTCACGCTGTGTTTATCATCGTCCTGCTGGCATTGTCCCGGTCACTTGCTCTCTTCTTTGGGGAGTCAGCTTTCACGCTGTGTTCATCATCGTCCTTCCGTGCTCATTGTCCCGGTCACTGGCTCTCTTCTTTGTTGAGTCAGCTTTCACGCTGTGTTTATCATCGTCCTGCTGGCATTGTCCCGGTCACTGGCTCTCTTCTTTGTTGAGTCAGCTTTCACGCTGTGTTTATCATCGTCCTGCTGGCATTGTCCCGGTCACTGGCTCTCTTCTTGGGTAAGTCAGCTTTTACACTGTGTTTATCATCGACCTGCTGGCATTGTCCCAGTCACTGGCTCTCTTCTTTGGTGAGTCAGCTTTCACACTGTGTTTATCATCGTCCTGCTGGCATTGTCCCGGTCACTGGTTCTCTTCTTTGTTGAGTCAGCTTTCACGCTGTGTTTATTATCGGCCTGCTGGCATTGTCCCGGTCACTGGCTCTCTTCTTTGGTGAGTCAGCCTTCACACTGTGTTTATCATCGTCCTGCTGGCATTGTCCCGGTCACTGGCTCTCTTCTTTGGTGAGTCAGCTTTCACGCTGTGTTTATCATCGTCCTGCTGCATTGTCCCGGTCACTGGCTCTCTTCTTTGCTGAGTCAGCTTTCACGCTGTGTTCATCATCGTCCTGCTGGCATTGTCCCGGTCGCTAGCTCTCTTCTTTGGTGAGTCAGCTTTCACGCTGTGTTTATCATCGTCCTGCTGGCATTGTCCCGGTCCCTAGCTCTCTTCTTTGGTGAGTCAGGTTTCACACTGTGTTTATCATCGTCCTGCTGGCATTGTCCCGGTCACTGGCTCTCTTCTTTGGTGAGTCAGCTTTCACACTGTTTTTATCATCGTCCTGCTGGCATTGTCCCGGTCCCTAGCTCTCTTCTT
Source organism: Arenicola marina (assembly GCA_964019135.1). Lineage (NCBI taxonomy): Eukaryota > Metazoa > Annelida > Polychaeta > Arenicolidae > Arenicola > Arenicola marina. Next base: position 20,030,072 of record OZ025254.1, on the reverse strand, counting down.
TGGTGAGTCATCTTTCACACTGTGTTTATCATCGTCCTGCTGGCATTGTCCCGGTCACTGGCTCTCTTCTTTGGTGAGTCAGCCTTCACACTGTGTTTATCATCGTCCTGCTGGCATTGTCCCGGTCTCTGGCTCTCTTCTTTGGTGAGTCAGCTTTCACGCTGTGTGTATCATCGTCCTGCTGCATTGTCCCGGTCACTTGCTCTCTTCTTTGGTGAGTCAGCTTTCACGCTGTGTTCATCATCGTCCTGCTGGCATTGTCCCGGTCGCTAGCTCTCTTCTTTGGTGAGTCAGCTTTCACGCTGTGTTTATCATCGTCCTGCTGGCATTGTCCCGGTCCCTAGCTCTCTTCTTTGGTGAGTCAGCTTTCACACTGTGTTTATCATCGTCCTGCTGGCATTGTCCCGGTCACTGGCTCTCTTCTTTGCTGAGTTAGGTTTCACACTGTGTTTATCATCGTCCTGCTAGCATTGTCCCGGTCACTGGTTCTCTTCTTCGGTGAGTCAGCTTTCACGCTGTGTTTATCATCGTCCTGCTGGCATTGTCCCGGTCACTGGCTCTCTTCTTTGGTGAGTCAGCTTTCACACTGTGTTTATCATCGTCCAGCTGGCATTGTCTCGGTCACTGGCTCTCTTCTTTTGTGAGTCAGCCTTCACCGTGTGTTCATCATCGTCCTGCTGGCATTGTCCCGGTCACTGGCTCTCTTCTTTGGTGAGTCAGCTTTCACACTGTGTTTATCATCGTCCTGCTGGCATTGTCCCGGTCACTGGCTCTCTTCTTTGTTGAGTCAACTTTTACACTGTGTTTATCATCGTCCAGCTGGCATTGCCCCGATCACTGGCTCTCTTCTTTGGTGAGTCAGCTTTCACACTGTGTTGATCATTGTCCTGCTGGCATTGTCCCGGTCACTGGCTCCCTTCTTTGGTGAGTCAGCTATCACACTGTGTTTATCATCGTCCTGCTGGCATTGTCCCGGTCACTTGCTCTCTTCTTTGGGGAGTCAGCTTTCACACTGTGTTTATCATCGTCTAGCTGGCATTGTCCCGGTCACTGGCTCTCTTCTTTGTTGAGTCAGCTTTCACGCTGTGTTTATCATCGTCCAGCTGGCATTGTCCCGGTCACTGGCTCCCTTCTTTGGTGAGTCAGCTATCACACTGTGTTTATCATCGTCCAGCTGGCATTGTCCCGGTCACTGGCTCTCTTCTTTGGGGAGTCAGCTTTCACACTGTGTTTATCATCGTCCAGCTGGCATTGTCCCGGTCACTGGCTCTCTTCTTTGGTGAGTCAGCTTTCACGCTGTGTTTATCATCGTCCTGCTAGCATTGTCTCGGTCACTGGCTCTCTTCTTTGGTGAGTCAGCTTTCACACTGTGTTTATCATCGCCCTGCTGGCATTGTCCCGGTCACTGGCTCTCTTCTTTGGTGAGTAAGCTTTCACGCTGTGTTTATCATCGTCCTGCTGGCATTGTCCCGGTCACTGGCTCTCTTCTTTGGTGAGTCAGCTTTCACGCTGTGTTTATCATCGTCCTGCTAGCATTGTCTCGGTCACTGGCTCTCTTCTTTGGTGAGTCAGCTTTCATGCTGTGTTTATCATCGTCCTGCTGGCATTGTCCCGGTCACTGGCTCTCTTCTTTGGTGAGTCAGCTTTCACGCTGTGTTTATCATCGTCCTGCTGGCATTGTCCCGGTCACTTGCTCTCTTCTTTGGGGGGTCAGCTTTCACACTGTGTTGATCATCGTCCAGCTGGCATTGTCCCGGTCACTGGCTCTCTTCTTTGGTGAGTCAGCCTTCACGCTGTGTTTATCATCGTCCTGCTAGCATTGTCTCGGTCACTGGCTCTCTTCTTTGGTGAGTCAGCTTTCACGCTGTGTTTATCATCGTCCTGCTGGCATTGTCCCGGTCACTTGCTCTCTTCTTTGGGGAGTCAGCTTTCACGCTGTGTTCATCATCGTCCTGCTGGCATTGTCCCGGTCACTGGCTCTCTTCTTTGTTGAGTCAGCTTTCACGCTGTGTTTATCATCGTCCTGCTGGCATTGTCCCGGTCACTGGCTCTCTTCTTTGTTGAGTCAGCTTTCACGCTGTGTTTATCATCGTCCTGCTGGCATTGTCCCGGTCACTGGCTCTCTTCTTGGGTAAGTCAGCTTTTACACTGTGTTTATCATCGACCTGCTGGCATTGTCCCAGTCACTGGCTCTCTTCTTTGGTGAGTCAGCTTTCACACTGTGTTTATCATCGTCCTGCTGGCATTGTCCCGGTCACTGGTTCTCTTCTTTGTTGAGTCAGCTTTCACGCTGTGTTTATTATCGGCCTGCTGGCATTGTCCCGGTCACTGCCTCTCTTCTTTGGTGAGTCAGCTTTCACGCTGTGTTTATTATCGGCCTGCTGGCATTGTGCCGGTCACTGGCTCTCTCCTTTGGTGAGTCAGCTTTCACACTGTGTTTATCATCCTCCTGCTGGCATTGTCCCGGTCATTGGCTCTCTTCTTTGGTGAGTCAGCTTTCACGGTGTTTTTATCATCGTCCTGCTGGCATTGTCCCGGTCACTGGCTCTCTCCTTTGATGAGTCAGCTTTCACGGTGTTTTTATCATCGTCCTGCTGGCATTGTCCCGGTCACTGGCTCTCTTCTTTAGTGAGTCAGCTTTCACGCTGTGTTTATCATCGTCCTGCTGGCATTGTCCCGGTCACTGGCTCTCTTCTTTGGTGAGTCAACTTTCACGCTGTGTTTATCATCGCCCTGCTGGCCTTGTCCCGGTCACTGGCTCTCTTCTACGGTGAATCAGCTTTCACACTGTGTTTATCATCGTCCTGCTGGCATTGTCCCGGTCACTGGCTCTCTTCTTTGGTGAGCCAACTTTCACGCTGTGTTTATCATCGCCCTGCTGGCATTGTCCCGGTCACTGGCTCTCTTCTCCGGTGAATCAGCTTTCACACTGTGTTTATCATCGTCCTGCTGGCATTGTCCCGGTCACTGGCTCTCTTCTTTGGTGAGTCAGCCTTCACACTGTGTTTATCATCGTCCTGCTGGCATTGTCCCGGTCACTGGCTCTCTTCTTTGGTGAGTCAGCTTTCACGCTGTGTTTATCATCGTCCTGCTGCATTGTCCCGGTCACTGGCTCTCTTCTTTGCTGAGTCAGCTTTCACGCTGTGTTCATCATCGTCCTGCTGGCATTGTCCCGGTCGCTAGCTCTCTTCTTTGGTGAGTCAGCTTTCACGCTGTGTTTATCATCGTCCTGCTGGCATTGTCCCGGTCCCTAGCTCTCTTCTTTGGTGAGTCAGGTTTCACACTGTGTTTATCATCGTCCTGCTGGCATTGTCCCGGTCACTGGCTCTCTTCTTTGGTGAGTCAGCTTTCACACTGTTTTTATCATCGTCCTGCTGGCATTGTCCCGGTCCCTAGCTCTCTTCTTTGGTGAGTCAGCTTTCACACTGTGTTTATCATCGTCCTGCTGGCATTGTCCCGGTCACTGGCTCTCTTCTTTGGTGAGTCAGCCTTCACACTGTGTTTATCATCGTCCTGCTGGCATTGTCCCGGTCACTGGCTCTCTTCTTTGGTGAGTCAGCTTTCACGCTGTGTTTATCATCGTCCTGCTGCATTGTCCCGGTCACTGGCTCTCTTCTTTGGTGAGTCAGCTTTCACGCTGTGTTCATCATCGTCCTGCTGGCATTGTCCCGGTCGCTAGCTCTCTTCTTTGGTGAGTCAGCTTTCACGCTGTGTTTATCATCGTCCTGCTGGCATTGTCCCGGTCCCTAGCTCTCTTCTTTGGTGAGTCAGCTTTCACACTGTGTTTATCATCGTCCTGCTGGCATTGTCCCGTTCACTGGCTCTCTTCTTTGCTGAGTTAGGTTTCACACTGTGTTTATCATCGTCCTGCTAGCATTGTCCCGGTCACTGGTTCTCTTCTTCGGTGAGTCAGCTTTCACGCTGTGTTTATCATCGTCCTGCTGGCATTGTCCCGGTCACTGGCTCTCTTCTTTGGTGAGTCAGCTTTCACACTGTGTTTATCATCGTCCAGCTGGCATTGTCTCGGTCACTGGCTCTCTTCTTTTGTGAGTCAGCCTTCACCGTGTGTTCATCATCGTCCTGCTGGCATTGTCCCGGTCACTGGCTCTCTTCTTTGGTGAGTCAGCTTTCACACTGTGTTTATCATCGTCCTGCTGGCATTGTCCCGGTCACTGGCTCTCTTCTTTGTTGAGTCAACTTTTACACTGTGTTTATCATCGTCCAGCTGGCATTGTCTCGATCACTGGCTCTCTTCTTTGGTGAGTCAGCTTTCACACTGTGTTGATCATTGTCCTGCTGGCATTGTCCCGGTCACTGGCTCTCTTCTTTGGTGAGTCAGCTTTCACGCTGTGTTTATCATCGTCCTGCTGGCATTGTCCCGGTCACTTGCTCTCTTCTTTGGGGGGTCAGCTTTCACACTGTGTTGATCATCGTCCAGCTGGCATTGTCCCGGTCACTGGCTCTCTTCTTTGGTGAGTCAGCCTTCACGCTGTGTTTATCATCGTCCTGCTAGCATTGTCTCGGTCACTGGCTCTCTTCTTTGGTGAGTCAGCTTTCACGCTGTGTTTATCATCGTCCTGCTGGCATTGTCCCGGTCACTTGCTCTCTTCTTTGGGGAGTCAGCTTTCACGCTGTGTTCATCATCGTCCTTCCGTGCTCATTGTCCCGGTCACTGGCTCTCTTCTTTGTTGAGTCAGCTTTCACGCTGTGTTTATCATCGTCCTGCTGGCATTGTCCCGGTCACTGGCTCTCTTCTTTGTTGAGTCAGCTTTCACGCTGTGTTTATCATCGTCCTGCTGGCATGTCCCGGTCACTGGCTCTCTTCTTGGGTAAGTCAGCTTTTACACTGTGTTTATCATCGACCTGCTGGCATTGTCCCAGTCACTGGCTCTCTTCTTTGGTGAGTCAGCTTTCACACTGTGTTTATCATCGTCCTGCTGGCATTGTCCCGGTCACTGGTTCTCTTCTTTGTTGAGTCAGCTTTCACGCTGTGTTTATTATCGGCCTGCTGGCATTGTCCCGGTCACTGCCTCTCTTCTTTGGTGAGTCAGCTTTCACGCTGTGTTTATTATCGGCCTGCTGGCATTGTGCCGGTCACTGGCTCTCTCCTTTGGTGAGTCAGCTTTCACACTGTGTTTATCATCGTCCTGCTGGCATTGTCCCGGTCATTGGCTCTCTTCTTTGGTGAGTCAGCTTTCACGGTGTTTTATCATCGTCCTGCTGGCATTGTCCCGGTCACTGGCTCTCTCCTTTGATGAGTCAGCTTTCACGGTGTTTTTATCATCGTCCTGCTGGCATTGTCCCGGTCACTGGCTCTCTTCTTTAGTGAGTCAGCTTTCACGCTGTGTTTATCATCGTCCTGCTGGCATTGTCCCGGTCACTGGCTCTCTTCTTTGGTGAGTCAACTTTCACGCTGTGTTTATCATCGCCCTGCTGGCCTTGTCCCGGTCACTGGCTCTCTTCTACGGTGAATCAGCTTTCACACTGTGTTTATCATCGTCCTGCTGGCATTGTCCCGGTCACTGGCTCTCTTCTTTGGTGAGCCAACTTTCACGCTGTGTTTATCATCGCCCTGCTGGCATTGTCCCGGTCACTGGCTCTCTTCTCCGGTGAATCAGCTTTCACACTGTGTTTATCATCGTCCTGCTGGCATTGTCCCGGTCACTGGCTCTCTTCTTTGGTGAGTCAGCCTTCACACTGTGTTTATCATCGTCCTGCTGGCATTGTCCCGGTCACTGGCTCTCTTCTTTGGTGAGTCAGCTTTCACGCTGTGTTTATCATCGTCCTGCTGCATTGTCCCGGTCACTGGCTCTCTTCTTTGCTGAGTCAGCTTTCACGCTGTGTTCATCATCGTCCTGCTGGCATTGTCCCGGTCGCTAGCTCTCTTCTTTGGTGAGTCAGCTTTCACGCTGTGTTTATCATCGTCCTGCTGGCATTGTCCCGGTCCCTAGCTCTCTTCTTTGGTGAGTCAGCTTTCACACTGTGTTTATCATCGTCCTGCTGGCATTGTCCCGGTCACTGGCTCTCTTCTTTGCTGAGTTAGGTTTCACACTGTGTTTATCATCGTCCTGCTAGCATTGTCCCGGTCACTGGTTCTCTTCTTCGGTGAGTCAGCTTTCACGCTGTGTTTATCATCGTCCTGCTGGCATTGTCCCGGTCACTGGCTCTCTTCTTTGGTGAGTCAGCTTTCACACTGTGTTTATCATCGTCCAGCTGGCATTGTCTCGGTCACTGGCTCTCTTCTTTTGTGAGTCAGCCTTCACCGTGTGTTCATCATCGTCCTGCTGGCATTGTCCCGGTCACTGGCTCTCTTCTTTGGTGAGTCAGCTTTCACACTGTGTTTATCATCGTCCTGCTGGCATTGTCCCGGTCACTGGCTCTCTTCTTTGTTGAGTCAACTTTTACACTGTGTTTATCATCGTCCAGCTGGCATTGTCTCGATCACTGGCTCTCTTCTTTGGTGAGTCAGCTTTCACACTGTGTTGATCATTGTCCTGCTGGCATTGTCCCGGTCACTGGCTCTCTTCTTTGGTGAGTCAGCTTTCACGCTGTGTTTATCATCGTCCTGCTGGCATTGTCCCGGTCACTTGCTCTCTTCTTTGGGGGGTCAGCTTTCACACTGTGTTGATCATCGTCCAGCTGGCATTGTCCCGGTCACTGGCTCTCTTCTTTGGTGAGTCAGCCTTCACGCTGTGTTTATCATCGTCCTGCTAGCATTGTCTCGGTCACTGGCTCTCTTCTTTGGTGAGTCAGCTTTCACGCTGTGTTTATCATCGTCCTGCTGGCATTGTCCCGGTCACTTGCTCTCTTCTTTGTGGAGTCAGCTTTCACGCTGTGTTCATCATCGTCCTTCCGTGCTCATTGTCCCGGTCACTGGCTCTCTTCTTTGTTGAGTCAGCTTTCACGCTGTGTTTATCATCGTCCTGCTGGCATTGTCCCGGTCACTGGCTCTCTTCTTTGTTGAGTCAGCTTTCACGCTGTGTTTATCATCGTCCTGCTGGCATTGTCCCGGTCACTGGCTCTCTTCTTGGGTAAGTCAGCTTTTACACTGTGTTTATCATCGACCTGCTGGCATTGTCCCAGTCACTGGCTCTCTTCTTTGGTGAGTCAGCTTTCACACTGTGTTTATCATCGTCCTGCTGGCATTGTCCCGGTCACTGGTTCTCTTCTTTGTTGAGTCAGCTTTCACGCTGTGTTTATTATCGGCCTGCTGGCATTGTCCCGGTCACTGCCTCTCTTCTTTGGTGAGTCAGCTTTCACGCTGTGTTTATTATCGGCCTGCTGGCATTGTGCCGGTCACTGGCTCTCTCCTTTGGTGAGTCAGCTTTCACACTGTGTTTATCATCGTCCTGCTGGCATTGTCCCGGTCATTGGCTCTCTTCTTTGGTGAGTCAGCTTTCACGGTGTTTTATCATCGTCCTGCTGGCATTGTCCCGGTCACTGGCTCTCTCCTTTGATGAGTCAGCTTTCACGGTGTTTTTATCATCGTCCTGCTGGCATTGTCCCGGTCACTGGCTCTCTTCTTTAGTGAGTCAGCTTTCACGCTGTGTTTATCATCGTCCTGCTGGCATTGTCCCGGTCACTGGCTCTCTTCTTTGGTGAGTCAACTTTCACGCTGTGTTTATCATCGCCCTGCTGGCCTTGTCCCGGTCACTGGCTCTCTTCTACGGTGAATCAGCTTTCACACTGTGTTTATCATCGTCCTGCTGGCATTGTCCCGGTCACTGGCTCTCTTCTTTGGTGAGCCAACTTTCACGCTGTGTTTATCATCGCCCTGCTGGCATTGTCCCGGTCACTGGCTCTCTTCTCCGGTGAATCAGCTTTCACACTGTGTTTATCATCGTCCTGCTGGCATTGTCCCGGTCACTGGCTCTCTTCTTTGGTGAGTCAGCCTTCACACTGTGTTTATCATCGTCCTGCTGGCATTGTCCCGGTCACTGGCTCTCTTCTTTGGTGAGTCAGCTTTCACGCTGTGTTTATCATCGTCCTGCTGCATTGTCCCGGTCACTGGCTCTCTTCTTTGCTGAGTCAGCTTTCACGCTGTGTTCATCATCGTCCTGCTGGCATTGTCCCGGTCGCTAGCTCTCTTCTTTGGTGAGTCAGCTTTCACGCTGTGTTTATCATCGTCCTGCTGGCATTGTCCCGGTCCCTAGCTCTCTTCTTTGGTGAGTCAGGTTTCACACTGTGTTTATCATCGTCCTGCTGGCATTGTCCCGGTCACTGGCTCTCTTCTTTGGTGAGTCAGCTTTCACACTGTTTTTATCATCGTCCTGCTGGCATTGTCCCGGTCCCTAGCTCTCTTCTTTGGTGAGTCAGCTTTCACACTGTGTTTATCATCGTCCTGCTGGCATTGTCCCGGTCACTGGCTCTCTTCTTTGGTGAGTCAGCCTTCACACTGTGTTTATCATCGTCCTGCTGGCATTGTCCCGGTCACTGGCTCTCTTCTTTGGTGAGTCAGCTTTCACGCTGTGTTTATCATCGTCCTGCTGCATTGTCCCGGTCACTGGCTCTCTTCTTTGGTGAGTCAGCTTTCACGCTGTGTTCATCATCGTCCTGCTGGCATTGTCCCGGTCGCTAGCTCTCTTCTTTGGTGAGTCAGCTTTCACGCTGTGTTTATCATCGTCCTGCTGGCATTGTCCCGGTCCCTAGCTCTCTTCTTTGGTGAGTCAGCTTTCACACTGTGTTTATCATCGTCCTGCTGGCATTGTCCCGTTCACTGGCTCTCTTCTTTGCTGAGTTAGGTTTCACACTGTGTTTATCATCGTCCTGCTAGCATTGTCCCGGTCACTGGTTCTCTTCTTCGGTGAGTCAGCTTTCACGCTGTGTTTATCATCGTCCTGCTGGCATTGTCCCGGTCACTGGCTCTCTTCTTTGGTGAGTCAGCTTTCACACTGTGTTTATCATCGTCCAGCTGGCATTGTCTCGGTCACTGGCTCTCTTCTTTTGTGAGTCAGCCTTCACCGTGTGTTCATCATCGTCCTGCTGGCATTGTCCCGGTCACTGGCTCTCTTCTTTGGTGAGTCAGCTTTCACACTGTGTTTATCATCGTCCTGCTGGCATTGTCCCGGTCACTGGCTCTCTTCTTTGTTGAGTCAACTTTTACACTGTGTTTATCATCGTCCAGCTGGCATTGCCCCGGTCACTGGCTCCCTTCTTTGGTGAGTCAGCTATCACACTGTGTTTATCATCGTCCTGCTGGCATTGTCCCGGTCACTTGCTCTCTTCTTTGGGGAGTCAGCTTTCACACTGTGTTTATCATCGTCCAGCTGGCATTGTCCCGGTCACTGGCTCCCTTCTTTGGTGAGTCAGCTATCACACTGTGTTTATCATCGTCCTGCTGGCATTGTCCCGGTCACTGGCTCTCTTCTTTGGGGAGTCAGCTTTCACACTGTGTTTATCATCGTCCAGCTGGCATTGTCCCGGTCACTGGCTCTCTTCTTTGGTGAGTCAGCTTTCACGCTGTGTTTATCATCGTCCTGCTAGCATTGTCTCGGTCACTGGCTCTCTTCTTTGGTGAGTCAGCTTTCACACTGTGTTTATCATCGTCCTGCTGGCATTGTCCCGGTCACTGGCTCTCTTCTTTGGTGAGTCAGCTTTCACGCTGTGTTTATCATCGTCCTGCTGGCATTGTCCCGGTCACTGGCTCTCTTCTTTGGTGAGTCAGCTTCAAGCTGTGTTTATCATCGTCCTGCTAGCATTGTCTCGGTCACTGGCTCTCTTCTTTGGTGAGTCAGCTTTCATGCTGTGTTCATCATCGTCCTGCTGGCATTGTCCCGGTCACTGGCTCTCTTCTTTGGTGAGTCAGCTTTCACGCTGTGTTTATCATCGTCCTGCTGGCATTGTCCCGGCACTTGCTCTCTTCTTTGGGGAGTCAGCTTTCACACTGTGTTGATCATCGTCCAGCTGGCATTGTCCCGGTCACTGGCTCTCTTCTTTGGTGAGTCAGCCTTCACGCTGTGTTTATCATCGTCCTGCTAGCATTGTCTCGGTCACTGGCTCTCTTCTTTGGTGAGTCAGCTTTCACGCTGTGTTTATCATCGTCCTGCTGGCATTGTCCCGGTCCCTGGCTCTCTTCTTTGGTGAGTCAGCTTTCACGCTGTGTTCATCATCGTCCTGCTGGCATTGTCCCGGTCACTGGCTCTCTTCTTTGGTGAGTCAGCTTTCACACTGTGTTTATCATCGTCCAGCTGGCATTGTCTCGGTCACTGGCTCTCTTCTTTTGTGAGTCAGCCTTCACCGTGTGTTCATCATCGTCCTGCTGGCATTGTCCCGGTCACTGGCTCTCTTCTTTGGTGAGTCAGCTTTCACACTGTGTTTATCATCGTCCTGCTGGCATTGTCCCGGTCACTGGCTCTCTTCTTTGTTGAGTCAACTTTCACACTGTGTTTATCATCGTCCAGCTGGCATTGCCCCGATCACTGGCTCTCTTCTTTGGTGAGTCAGCTTTCAAACTGTGTTGATCATTGTCCTGCTGGCATTGTCCCGGTCACTGGCTCCCTTCTTTGGTGAGTCAGCTATCACACTGTGTTTATCATCGTCCTGCTGGCATTGTCCCGGTCACTTGCTCTCTTCTTTGGGGAGTCAGCTTTCACACTGTGTTTATCATCGTCCAGCTGGCATTGTCCCGGTCACTGGCTCTCTTCTTTGTTGAGTCAGCTTTCACGCTGTGTTTATCATCGTCCAGCTGGCATTGTCCCGGTCACTGGCTCCCTTCTTTGGTGAGTCAGCTATCACACTGTGTTTATCATCGTCCTGCTGGCATTGTCCCGGTCACTGGCTCTCTTCTTTGGGGAGTCAGCTTTCACACTGTGTTTATCATCGTCCAGCTGGCATTGTCCCGGTCACTGGCTCTCTTCTTTGATGAGTCAGCTTTCACGCTGTGTTTATCATCGTCCTGCTAGCATTGTCTCGGTCACTGGCTCTCTTCTTTGGTGAGTCAGCTTTCACACTGTGTTTATCATCGTCCTGCTGGCATTGTCCCGGTCACTGGCTCTCTTCTTTGGTGAGTCAGCTTTCACGCTGTGTTTATCATCGTCCTGCTGGCATTGTCCCGGTCACTGGCTCTCTTCTTTGGTGAGTCAGCTTTCACGCTGTGTTTATCATCGTCCTGCTAGCATTGTCTCGGTCACTGGCTCTCTTCTTTGGTGAGTCAGCTTTCATGCTGTGTTTATCATCGTCCTGCTGGCATTGTCCCGGTCACTGGCTCTCTTCTTTGGTGAGTCAGCTTTCACGCTGTGTTGATCATCGTCCTGCTGGCATTGTCCCGGTCACTTGCTCTCTTCTTTGGGGAGTCAGCTTTCACACTGTGTTTATCATCGTCCAGCTGGCATTGTCCCGGTCACTGGCTCTCTTCTTTGCTGAGTCAGCCTTCACGCTGTGTTTATCATCGTCCTGCTAGCATTGTCCCGGTCACTGGTTCTCTTCTTCGGTGAGTCAGCTTTCACGCTGTGTTTATCATCGTCCTGCTGGCATTGTCCCGGTCCCAGGCTCTTTTCTTTGGTGAGTCAGCTTTCACGCTGTGTTTATCATCGTCCTGCTGGCATTGTCCCGGTCACTGGCTCTCTTCTTTGTTGAGTCAGCCTTCACGCTGTGTTTATCATCGTCCTGCTAGCATTGTCCCGGTCACTGGTTCTCTTCTTCGGTGAGTCAGCTTTCACGCTGTGTTTATCATCGTCCTGCTGGCATTGTCCCGGTCCCAGGCTCTCTTCTTTGGTGAGTCAGCTTTCACGCTGTGTTTATCATCGTCCTGCTGGCATTGTCCCGGTCACTGGCTCTCTTCTTTGTTGAGTCAGCTTTCACGCTGTGTTTATCATCGTCCTGCTGGCATTGTCCCGGTCCCTAGCTCTCTTCTTTGGTGAGTCAGGTTTCACACTGTGTTTATCATCGTCCTGCTGGCATTGTCCCGGTCACTGGCTCTCTTCTTTGGTGAGTCAGCTTTCACACTGTTTTTATCATCGTCCTGCTGGCATTGTCCCGGTCCCTAGCTCTCTTCTTTGGTGAGTCAGCTTTCACACTGTGTTTATCATCGTCCTGCTGGCATTGTCCCGGTCACTGGCTCTCTTCTTTGGTGAGTCAGCCTTCACACTGTGTTTATCATCGTCCTGCTGGCATTGTCCCGGTCACTGGCTCTCTTCTTTGGTGAGTCAGCTTTCACGCTGTGTTTATCATCGTCCTGCTGCATTGTCCCGGTCACTGGCTCTCTTCTTTGGTGAGTCAGCTTTCACGCTGTTTTCATCATCGTCCTGCTGGCATTGTCCCGGTCGCTAGCTCTCTTCTTTGGTGAGTCAGCTTTCACGCTGTGTTTATCATCGTCCTGCTGGCATTGTCCCGGTCCCTAGCTCTCTTCTTTGGTGAGTCAGCTTTCACACTGTGTTTATCATCGTCCTGCTGGCATTGTCCCGTTCACTGGCTCTCTTCTTTGCTGAGTTAGGTTTCACACTTGTGTTTATCATCGTCCTGCTAGCATTGTCCCGGTCACTGGTTCTCTTCTTCGGTGAGTCAGCTTTCACGCTGTGTTTATCATCGTCCTGCTGGCATTGTCCCGGTCACTGGCTCTCTTCTTTGGTGAGTCAGCTTTCACACTGTGTTTATCATCGTCCAGCTGGCATTGTCTCGGTCACTGGCTCTCTTCTTTTGTGAGTCAGCCTTCACCGTGTGTTCATCATCGTCCTGCTGGCATTGTCCCGGTCACTGGCTCTCTTCTTTGGTGAGTCAGCTTTTACACTGTGTTTATCATCGTCCTGCTGGCATTGTCCCGGTCACTGGCTCTCTTCTTTGTTGAGTCAACTTTTACACTGTGTTTATCATCGTCCAGCTGGCATTGCCCCGATCACTGGCTCTCTTCTTTGGTGAGTCAGCTTTCACACTGTGTTGATCATTGTCCTGCTGGCATTGTCCCGGTCACTGGCTCCCTTCTTTGGTGAGTCAGCTATCACACTGTGTTTATCATCGTCCTGCTGGCATTGTCCCGGTCCCTGGCTCTCTTCTTTGGTGAGTCAGCTTTCACGCTGTGTTCATCATCGTCCTGCTGGCATTGTCCCGGTCACTGGCTCTCTTCTTTGTTGAGTCAGCTTTCACGCTGTGTTTATCATCGTCCTGCTGGCATTGTCCCGGTCACTGGCTCTCTTCTTTGTTGAGTCAGCTTTCACGCTGTGTTTATCATCGTCCTGCTGGCATTGTCCCGGTCACTGGCTCTCTTCTTGGGTAAGTCAGCTTTTACACTGTGTTTATCATCGACCTGCTGGCATTGTCCCAGTCACTGGCTCTCTTCTTTGGTGAGTCAGCTTTCACGCTGTGTTTATCATCGTCCTGCTGGCATTGTCCCGGTCACTGGCTCTCTTCTTTGCTGAGTTAGGTTTCACACTGTGTTTATCATCGTCCTGCTAGCATTGTCCCGGTCACTGGTTCTCTTCTTCGGTGAGTCAGCTTTCACGCTGTGTTTATCATCGTCCTGCTGGCATTGTCCCGGTCACTGGCTCTCTTCTTTGGTGAGTCAGCTTTCACACTGTGTTTATCATCGTCCAGCTGGCATTGTCTCGGTCACTGGCTCTCTTCTTTTGTGAGTCAGCCTTCACCGTGTGTTCATCATCGTCCTGCTGGCATTGTCCCGGTCACTGGCTCTCTTCTTTGGTGAGTCAGCTTTCACACTGTGTTTATCATCGTCCTGCTGGCATTGTCCCGGTCACTGGCTCTCTTCTTTGTTGAGTCAACTTTCACACTGTGTTTATCATCGTCCAGCTGGCATTGCCCCGATCACTGGCTCTCTTCTTTGGTGAGTCAGCTTTCAAACTGTGTTGATCATTGTCCTGCTGGCATTGTCCCGGTCACTGGCTCCCTTCTTTGGTGAGTCAGCTATCACACTGTGTTTATCATCGTCCTGCTGGCATTGTCCCGGTCACTTGCTCTCTTCTTTGGGGAGTCAGCTTTCACACTGTGTTTATCATCGTCCAGCTGGCATTGTCCCGGTCACTGGCTCTCTTCTTTGTTGAGTCAGCTTTCACGCTGTGTTTATCATCGTCCAGCTGGCATTGTCCCGGTCACTGGCTCCCTTCTTTGGTGAGTCAGCTATCACACTGTGTTTATCATCGTCCTGCTGGCATTGTCCCGGTCACTGGCTCTCTTCTTTGGGGAGTCAGCTTTCACACTGTGTTTATCATCGTCCAGCTGGCATTGTCCCGGTCACTGGCTCTCTTCTTTGATGAGTCAGCTTTCACGCTGTGTTTATCATCGTCCTGCTAGCATTGTCTCGGTCACTGGCTCTCTTCTTTGGTGAGTCAGCTTTCACACTGTGTTTATCATCGTCCTGCTGGCATTGTCCCGGTCACTGGCTCTCTTCTTTGGTGAGTCAGCTTTCACGCTGTGTTTATCATCGTCCTGCTGGCATTGTCCCGGTCACTGGCTCTCTTCTTTGGTGAGTCAGCTTTCACGCTGTGTTTATCATCGTCCTGCTAGCATTGTCTCGGTCACTGGCTCTCTTCTTTGGTGAGTCAGCTTTCATGCTGTGTTTATCATCGTCCTGCTGGCATTGTCCCGGTCACTGGCTCTCTTCTTTGGTGAGTCAGCTTTCACGCTGTGTTGATCATCGTCCTGCTGGCATTGTCCCGGTCACTTGCTCTCTTCTTTGGGGAGTCAGCTTTCACACTGTGTTTATCATCGTCCAGCTGGCATTGTCCCGGTCACTGGCTCTCTTCTTTGCTGAGTCAGCCTTCACGCTGTGTTTATCATCGTCCTGCTAGCATTGTCCCGGTCACTGGTTCTCTTCTTCGGTGAGACAGCTTTCACGCTGTGTTTATCATCGTCCTGCTGGCATTGTCCCGGTCCCAGGCTCTCTTCTTTGGTGAGTCAGCTTTCACGCTGTGTTTATCATCGTCCTGCTGGCATTGTCCCGGTCACTGGCTCTCTTCTTTGTTGAGTCAGCCTTCACGCTGTGTTTATCATCGTCCTGCTAGCATTGTCCCGGTCACTGGTTCTCTTCTTCGGTGAGACAGCTTTCACGCTGTGTTTATCATCGTCCTGCTGGCATTGTCCCGGTCCCAGGCTCTCTTCTTTGGTGAGTCAGCTTTCACGCTGTGTTTATCATCGTCCTGCTGGCATTGTCCCGGTCACTGGCTCTCTTCTTTGTTGAGTCAGCCTTCACGCTGTGTTTATCATCGTCCTGCTAGCATTGTCCCGGTCACTGGTTCTCTTCTTCGGTGAGACAGCTTTCACGCTGTGTTTATCATCGTCCTGCTGGCATTGTCCCGGTCCCAGGCTCTCTTCTTTGGTGAGTCAGCTTTCACGCTGTGTTTATCATCGTCCTGCTGGCATTGTCCCGGTCACTGGCTCTCTTCTTTGTTGAGTCAGCCTTCACGCTGTGTTTATCATCGTCCTGCTAGCATTGTCCCGGTCACTGGTTCTCTTCTTCGGTGAGTCAGCTTTCACGCTGTGTTTATCATCGTCCTGCTGGCATTGTCCCGGTCCCAGGCTCTCTTCTTTGGTGAGTCAGCTTTCACGCTGTGTTTATCATCGTCCTGCTGGCATTGTCCCGGTCACTGGCTCTCTTCTTTGTTGAGTCAGCTTTCACGCTGTGTTTATCATCGTCCTGCTGGCATTGTCCCGGTCCCTAGCTCTCTTCTTTGGTGAGTCAGGTTTCACACTGTGTTTATCATCGTCCTGCTGGCATTGTCCCGGTCACTGGCTCTCTTCTTTGGTGAGTCAGCTTTCACACTGTTTTTATCATCGTCCTGCTGGCATTGTCCCGGTCCCTAGCTCTCTTCTTTGGTGAGTCAGCTTTCACACTGTGTTTATCATCGTCCTGCTGGCATTGTCCCGGTCACTGGCTCTCTTCTTTGGTGAGTCAGCCTTCACACTGTGTTTATCATCGTCCTGCTGGCATTGTCCCGGTCACTGGCTCTCTTCTTTGGTGAGTCAGCTTTCACGCTGTGTTTATCATCGTCCTGCTGCATTGTCCCGGTCACTGGCTCTCTTCTTTGGTGAGTCAGCTTTCACGCTGTGTTCATCATCGTCCTGCTGGCATTGTCCCGGTCGCTAGCTCTCTTCTTTGGTGAGTCAGCTTTCACGCTGTGTTTATCATCGTCCTGCTGGCATTGTCCCGGTCCCTAGCTCTCTTCTTTGGTGAGTCAGCTTTCACACTGTGTTTATCATCGTCCTGCTGGCATTGTCCCGTTCACTGGCTCTCTTCTTTGCTGAGTTAGGTTTCACACTGTGTTTATCATCGTCCTGCTAGCATTGTCCCGGTCACTGGTTCTCTTCTTCGGTGAGTCAGCTTTCACGCTGTGTTTATCATCGTCCTGCTGGCATTGTCCCGGTCACTGGCTCTCTTCTTTGGTGAGTCAGCTTTCACACTGTGTTTATCATCGTCCAGCTGGCATTGTCTCGGTCACTGGCTCTCTTCTTTTGTGAGTCAGCCTTCACCGTGTGTTCATCATCGTCCTGCTGGCATTGTCCCGGTCACTGGCTCTCTTCTTTGGTGAGTCAGCTTTCACACTGTGTTTATCATCGTCCTGCTGGCATTGTCCCGGTCACTGGCTCTCTTCTTTGTTGAGTCAACTTTTACACTGTGTTTATCATCGTCCAGCTGGCATTGCCCCGATCACTGGCTCTCTTCTTTGGTGAGTCAGATTTCACACTGTGTTGATCATTGTCCTGCTGGCATTGTCCCGGTCACTGGCTCCCTTCTTTGGTGAGTCAGCTATCACACTGTGTTTATCATCGTCCTGCTGGCATTGTCCCGGTCACTTGCTCTCTTCTTTGGGGAGTCAGCTTTCACACTGTGTTTATCATCGTCCAGCTGGCATTGTCCCGGTCACTGGCTCCCTTCTTTGGTGAGTCAGCTATCACACTGTGTTTATCATCGTCCTGCTGGCATTGTCCCGGTCACTGGCTCTCTTCTTTGGGGAGTCAGCTTTCACACTGTGTTTATCATCGTCCAGCTGGCATTGTCCCGGTCACTGGCTCTCTTCTTTGGTGAGTCAGCTTTCACGCTGTGTTTATCATCGTCCTGCTAGCATTGTCTCGGTCACTGGCTCTCTTCTTTGGTGAGTCAGCTTTCACACTGTGTTTATCATCGTCCTGCTGGCATTGTCCCGGTCACTGGCTCTCTTCTTTGGTGAGTCAGCTTTCACGCTGTGTTTATCATCGTCCTGCTGGCATTGTCCCGGTCACTGGCTCTCTTCTTTGGTGAGTCAGCTTCACGCTGTGTTTATCATCGTCCTGCTAGCATTGTCTCGGTCACTGGCTCTCTTCTTTGGTGAGTCAGCTTTCATGCTGTGTTCATCATCGTCCTGCTGGCATTGTCCCGGTCACTGGCTCTCTTCTTTGGTGAGTCAGCTTTCACGCTGTGTTTATCATCGTCCTGCTGGCATTGTCCCGGCACTTGCTCTCTTCTTTGGGGAGTCAGCTTTCACACTGTGTTGATCATCGTCCAGCTGGCATTGTCCCGGTCACTGGCTCTCTTCTTTGGTGAGTCAGCCTTCACGCTGTGTTTATCATCGTCCTGCTAGCATTGTCTCGGTCACTGGCTCTCTTCTTTGGTGAGTCAGCTTTCACGCTGTGTTTATCATCGTCCTGCTGGCATTGTCCCGGTCCCTGGCTCTCTTCTTTGGTGAGTCAGCTTTCACGCTGTGTTCATCATCGTCCTGCTGGCATTGTCCCGGTCACTGGCTCTCTTCTTTGTTGAGTCAGCTTTCACGCTGTGTTTATCATCGTCCTGCTGGCATTGTCCCGGTCACTGGCTCTCTTCTTTGTTGAGTCAGCTTTCACGCTGTGTTTATCATCGTCCTGCTGGCATTGTCCCGGTCACTGGCTCTCTTCTTGGGTAAGTCAGCTTTTACACTGTGTTTATCATCGACCTGCTGGCATTGTCCCAGTCACTGGCTCTCTTCTTTGGTGAGTCAGCTTTCACGCTGTGTTTATCATCGTCCTGCTGGCATTGTCCCGGTCACTGGCTCTCTTCTTTGCTGAGTTAGGTTTCACACTGTGTTTATCATCGTCCTGCTAGCATTGTCCCGGTCACTGGTTCTCTTCTTCGGTGAGTCAGCTTTCACGCTGTGTTCATCATCGTCCTGCTGGCATTGTCCCGGTCACTGGCTCTCTTCTTTGGTGAGTCAGGTTTCACACTGTGTTTATCATCGTCCAGCTGGCATTGTCTCGGTCACTGGCTCTCTTCTTTTGTGAGTCAGCCTTCACCGTGTGTTCATCATCGTCCTGCTGGCATTGTCCCGGTCACTGGCTCTCTTCTTTGGTGAGTCAGCTTTCACACTGTGTTTATCATCGTCCTGCTGGCATTGTCCCGGTCACTGGCTCTCTTCTTTGTTGAGTCAACTTTCACACTGTGTTTATCATCGTCCAGCTGGCATTGCCCCGATCACTGGCTCTCTTCTTTGGTGAGTCAGCTTTCACACTGTGTTGATCATTGTCCTGCTGGCATTGTCCCGGTCACTGGCTCCCTTCTTTGGTGAGTCAGCTATCACACTGTGTTTATCATCGTCCTGCTGGCATTGTCCCGGTCACTTGCTCTCTTCTTTGGGGAGTCAGCTTTCACACTGTGTTTATCATCGTCCAGCTGGCATTGTCCCGGTCACTGGCTCTCTTCTTTGTTGAGTCAGCTTTCACGCTGTGTTTATCATCGTCCAGCTGGCATTGTCCCGGTCACTGGCTCCCTTCTTTGGTGAGTCAGCTATCACACTGTGTTTATCATCGTCCTGCTGGCATTGTCCCGGTCACTGGCTCTCTTCTTTGGGGAGTCAGCTTTCACACTGTGTTTATCATCGTCCAGCTGGCATTGTCCCGGTCACTGGCTCTCTTCTTTGATGAGTCAGCTTTCACGCTGTGTTTATCATCGTCCTGCTAGCATTGTCTCGGTCACTGGCTCTCTTCTTTGGTGAGTCAGCTTTCACACTGTGTTTATCATCGTCCTGCTGGCATTGTCCCGGTCACTGGCTCTCTTCTTTGGTGAGTCAGCTTTCACGCTGTGTTTATCATCGTCCTGCTGGCATTGTCCCGGTCACTGGCTCTCTTCTTTGGTGAGTCAGCCTTCACGCTGTGTTTATCATCGTCCTGCTAGCATTGTCTCGGTCACTGGCTCTCTTCTTTGGTGAGTCAGCTTTCATGCTGTGTTTATCATCGTCCTGCTGGCATTGTCCCGGTCACTGGCTCTCTTCTTTGGTGAGTCAGCTTTCACGCTGTGTTTATCATCGTCCTGCTGGCATTGTCCCGGTCACTTGCTCTCTTCTTTGGGGAGTCAGCTTTCACACTGTGTTTATCATCGTCCAGCTGGCATTGTCCCGGTCACTGGCTCTCTTCTTTGCTGAGTCAGCCTTCACGCTGTGTTTATCATCGTCCTGCCAGCATTGTCCCGGTCACTGGTTCTCTTCTTCGGTGAGTCAGCTTTCACGCTGTGTTTATCATCGTCCTGCTGGCATTGTCCCGGTCCCAGGCTCTCTTCTTTGGTGAGTCAGCTTTCACGCTGTGTTTATCATCGTCCTGCTGGCATTGTCCCGGTCACTGGCTCTCTTCTTTGTTGAGTCAGCTTTCACGCTGTGTTTATCATCGTCCTGCTGGCATTGTCCCGGTCACTGGCTCTCTTCTTTGTTGAGTCAGCTTTCACGCTGTGTTTATTATCGGCCTGCTGTCATTGTCCCGGTCACTGGCTCTCTTCTTTGGTGAGTCAGCTTTCACGCTGTGTTTATCATCGTCCTGCTGGCATTGTCCCGGTCACTGGTTCTCTTCTTTGTTGAGTCAGCTTTCACGCTGTGTTTATTATCGGCCTGCTGGCATTGTCCCGGTCATTGGCTCTCTTCTTTGGTGAGTCAGCTTTCACGGTGTTTTTATCATCGTCCTGCTGGCATTTTCCCGGTCACTGGCTCTCTCCTTTGGTGAGTCAGCTTTCACGGTGTTTTTATCATCGTCCTGCTGGCATTGTCCCGGTCACTGGCTCTCTCCTTTGGTGAGTCAGCTTTCACGGTGTTTTTATCATCGTCCTGCTGGCATTGTCCCGGTCACTGGCTCTCTCCTTTGGTGAGTCAGCTTTCACGGTGTTTTTATCATCGTCCTGCTGGCATTGTCCCGGTCATTGGCTCTCTTCTTTGGTGAGTCAGCTTTCACGCTGTGTTGATCATCGTCCAGCTGGCATTGTCCCGGTCACTGGCTCCCTTCTTTGATGAGTCAGCTATCACACTGTGTTTATCATCGTCCTGCTGGCATTGTCCCGGTCATTGGCTCTCATCTTTGGTGAGTCAGCTTTCACGGTGTTTTTATCATCCTCCAGCTGGCATTGTCCCGGTCACTGGCTCTCTTCTTTGGTGAGTCAGCTTTCACGCTGTGTTTATCATCGTCCTGCTGGCATTGTCCCGGTCACTGGCTCTCTTCTTTGGTGAGTCAGCTTTCACGCTGTGTTTATCATTGTCCCGGTCACTGGCTATCATCTTTGGTGAGTCAGCTTTCACGCTGTGTTTATCATCGTCCTGCTGGCATTGTCCCGGTCACTGGCTCTCTTCTTTGTTGAGTCAGCTTTCACGCTGTGTTTATTATCGGCCTGCTGGCATTGTCCCGGTCACTGGCTCTCTTCTTTGGTGAGTCAGCTTTCACGCTGTGTTTATCATCGTCCTGCTGCATTGTCCCGGTCATTGGCTCTCTTCTTTGGTGAGTCAGCTTTCACGCTGTGTTTATCATCGTCCTGCTGGCATTGTCCCGGTCACTGGCTCTCTTCTTTGGTAAGTCAGCTTTTACACTGTGTTTATCATCGACCTGCTGGCATTGTCCCAGTCACTGGCTCTCTTCTTTGGTGAGTCAGCTTTCACACTGTGTTTATCATCGTCCTGCTGGCATTGTCCCGGTCACTGGTTCTCTTCTTTGTTGAGTCAGCTTTCACGCTGTGTTTATTATCGGCCTGCTGGCATTGTCCCGGTCACTGCCTCTCTTCTTTGGTGAGTCAGCTTTCACGCTGTGTTTATTATCGGCCTGCTGGCATTGTCCCGGTCATTGGCTCTCTTTTTTGGTGAGTCAGCTTTCACGGTGTATTTATCATCGTCCTGCTGGCATTGTCCCGGTCACTGGCTCTCTTCTTTGGTGAGTCAGCTTTCACGCTGTGTTTATTATCGGCCTGCTGGCATTGTCCCGGTCACTGCCTCTCTTCTTTGGTGAGTCAGCTTTCACGGTGTTTTTATCATCGTCCTGCTGGCATTGTCCCGGTCACTGGCTTTCTCCTTTGGTGAGTCAGCCTTCACACTGTGTTTATCATCGTCCTGCTGGCATTGTCCCGGTCACTGGCTCTCTTCTTTGGTGAGTCAGCTTTCACGCTGTGTTTATCATCGTCCTGCTGCATTGTCCCGGTCACTGGCTCTCTTCTTTGCTGAGTCAGCTTTCACGCTGTGTTCATCATCGTCCTGCTGGCATTGTCCCGGTCGCTAGCTCTCTTCTTTGGTGAGTCAGCTTTCACGCTGTGTTTATCATCGTCCTGCTGGCATTGTCCCGGTCCCTAGCTCTCTTCTTTGGTGAGTCAGGTTTCACACTGTGTTTATCATCGTCCTGCTGGCATTGTCCCGGTCACTGGCTCTCTTCTTTGGTGAGTCAGCTTTCACACTGTTTTTATCATCGTCCTGCTGGCATTGTCCCGGTCCCTAGCTCTCTTCTTTGGTGAGTCAGCTTTCACACTGTGTTTATCATCGTCCTGCTGGCATTGTCCCGGTCACTGGCTCTCTTCTTTGGTGAGTCAGCCTTCACACTGTGTTTATCATCGTCCTGCTGGCATTGTCCCGGTCACTGGCTCTCTTCTTTGGTGAGTCAGCTTTCACGCTGTGTTTATCATCGTCCTGCTGCATTGTCCCGGTCACTGGCTCTCTTCTTTGGTGAGTCAGCTTTCACGCTGTGTTCATCATCGTCCTGCTGGCATTGTCCCGGTCGCTAGCTCTCTTCTTTGGTGAGTCAGCTTTCACGCTGTGTTTATCATCGTCCTGCTGGCATTGTCCCGGTCCCTAGCTCTCTTCTTTGGTGAGTCAGCTTTCACACTGTGTTTATCATCGTCCTGCTGGCATTGTCCCGGTCACTGGCTCTCTTCTTTGCTGAGTTAGGTTTCACACTGTGTTTATCATCGTCCTGCTAGCATTGTCCCGGTCACTGGTTCTCTTCTTCGGTGAGTCAGCTTTCACGCTGTGTTTATCATCGTCCTGCTGGCATTGTCCCGGTCAGTGACTCTCTTCTTTGGTGAGTCAGCTTTCACACTGTGTTTATCATCGTCCAGCTGGCATTGTCTCGGTCACTGGCTCTCTTCTTTTGTGAGTCAGCCTTCACCGTGTGTTCATCATCGTCCTGCTGGCATTGTCCCGGTCACTGGCTCTCTTCTTTGGTGAGTCAGCTTTCACACTGTGTTTATCATCGTCCTGCTGGCATTGTCCCGGTCACTGGCTCTCTTCTTTGTTGAGTCAACTTTCACACTGTGTTTATCATCGTCCAGCTGGCATTGCCCCGATCACTGGCTCTCTTCTTTGGTGAGTCAGCTTTCACACTGTGTTGATCATTGTCCTGCTGGCATTGTCCCGGTCACTGGCTCCCTTCTTTGGTGAGTCAGCTATCACACTGTGTTTATCATCGTCCTGCTGGCATTGTCCCGGTCACTTGCTCTCTTCTTTGGGGAGTCAGCTTTCACACTGTGTTTATCATCGTCCAGCTGGCATTGTCCCGGTCACTGGCTCTCTTCTTTGTTGAGTCAGCTTTCACGCTGTGTTTATCATCGTCCAGCTGGCATTGTCCCGGTCACTGGCTCCCTTCTTTGGTGAGTCAGCTATCACACTGTGTTTATCATCGTCCTGCTGGCATTGTCCCGGTCACTGGCTCTCTTCTTTGGGGAGTCAGCTTTCACACTGTGTTTATCATCGTCCAGCTGGCATTGTCCCGGTCACTGGCTCTCTTCTTTGGTGAGTCAGCTTTCACGCTGTGTTTATCATCGTCCTGCTAGCATTGTCTCGGTCACTGGCTCTCTTCTTTGGTGAGTCAGCTTTCACACTGTGTTTATCATCGTCCTGCTGGCATTGTCCCGGTCACTGGCTCTCTTCTTTGGTGAGTCAGCTTTCACGCTGTGTTTATCATCGTCCTGCTGGCATTGTCCCGGTCACTGGCTCTCTTCTTTGGTGAGTCAGCTTTCACGCTGTGTTTATCATCGTCCTGCTAGCATTGTCTCGGTCACTGGCTCTCTTCTTTGGTGAGTCAGCTTTCATGCTGTGTTTATCATCGTCCTGCTGGCATTGTCCCGGTCACTGGCTCTCTTCTTTGGTGAGTCAGCTTTCACGTTGTGTTTATCATCGTCCTGCTGGCATTGTCCCGGTCACTTGCTCTCTTCTTTGGTGAGTCAGCTTTCACGCTGTGTTTATCATCGTCCTGCTGGCATTGTCCCGGTCACTGGCTCTCTTCTTTGTTGAGTCAGCTTTCACGCTGTGTTTATCATCGTCCTGCTGCATTGTCCCGGTCATTGGCTCTCTTCTTTGGTGAGTCAGCTTTCACGCTGTGTTTATCATCGTCCTGCTGGCATTGTCCCGGTCACTGGCTCTCTTCTTTGGTAAGTCAGCTTTTACACTGTGTTTATCATCGACCTGCTGGCATTGTCCCAGTCACTGGCTCTCTTCTTTGGTGAGTCAGCTTTCACACTGTGTTTATCATCGTCCTGCTGGCATTGTCCCGGTCACTGGTTCTCTTCTTTGTTGAGTCAGCTTTCACGCTGTGTTTATTATCGGCCTGCTGGCATTGTCCCGGTCACTGCCTCTCTTCTTTGGTGAGTCAGCTTTCACGCTGTGTTTATTATCGGCCTGCTGGCATTGTCCCGGTCACTGGCTCTCTTCTTTGGTAAGTCAGCTTTTACACTGTGTTTATCATCGACCTGCTGGCATTGTCCCAGTCACTGGCTCTCTTCTTTGGTGAGTCAGCTTTCACACTGTGTTTATCATCGTCCTGCTGGCATTGTCCCGGTCACTGGTTCTCTTCTTTGTTGAGTCAGCTTTCACGCTGTGTTTATTATCGGCCTGCTGGCATTGTCCCGGTCACTGCCTCTCTTCTTTGGTGAGTCAGCTTTCACGCTGTGTTTATTATCGGCCTGCTGGCATTGTGCCGGTCACTGGCTCTCTCCTTTGGTGAGTCAGCTTTCACACTGTGTTTATCATCGTCCTGCTGGCATTGTCCCGGTCATTGGCTCTCTTCTTTGGTGAGTCAGCTTTCACGGTGTTTTTATCATCGTCCTGCTGGCATTGTCCCGGTCACTGGCTCTCTCCTTTGGTGAGTCAGCTTTCACGGTGTTTTTATCATCGTCCTGCTGGCATTGTCCCGGTCACTGGCTCTCTTCTTTAGTGAGTCAGCTTTCACGCTGTGTTTATCATCGTCCTGCTGGCATTGTCCCGGTCACTGGCTCTCTTCTTTGGTGAGTCAACTTTCACGCTGTGTTTATCATCGCCCTGCTGGCATTGTCCCGGTCACTGGCTCTCTTCTACGGTGAATCAGCTTTCACACTGTGTTTATCATCGCCCTGCTGGCATTGTCCCGGTCACTGGCTATCTTCTCCGGTGAGTCAGCTTTCACACTGTGTTTATCATCGTCCTGCTGGCATTGTCCCGGTCACTGGCTCTCTTCTTTGGTGAGTCAGCCTTCACACTGTGTTTATCATCGTCCTGCTGGCATTGTCCCGGTCACTGGCTCTCTTCTTTGGTGAGTCAGCTTTCACGCTGTGTTTATCATCGTCCTGCTGCATTGTCCCGGTCACTGGCTCTCTTCTTTGCTGAGTCAGCTTTCACGCTGTGTTCATCATCGTCCTGCTGGCATTGTCCCGGTCGCTAGCTCTCTTCTTTGGTGAGTCAGCTTTCACGCTGTGTTTATCATCGTCCTGCTGGCATTGTCCCGGTCCCTAGCTCTCTTCTTTGGTGAGTCAGGTTTCACACTGTGTTTATCATCGTCCTGCTGGCATTGTCCCGGTCACTGGCTCTCTTCTTTGGTGAGTCAGCTTTCACACTGTTTTTATCATCGTCCTGCTGGCATTGTCCCGGTCCCTAGCTCTCTTCTTTGGTGAGTCATCTTTCACACTGTGTTTATCATCGTCCTGCTGGCATTGTCCCGGTCACTGGCTCTCTTCTTTGGTGAGTCAGCCTTCACACTGTGTTTATCATCGTCCTGCTGGCATTGTCCCGGTCTCTGGCTCTCTTCTTTGGTGAGTCAGCTTTCACGCTGTGTGTATCATCGTCCTGCTGCATTGTCCCGGTCACTGGCTCTCTTCTTTGGTGAGTCAGCTTTCACGCTGTGTTCATCATCGTCCTGCTGGCATTGTCCCGGTCGCTAGCTCTCTTCTTTGGTGAGTCAGCTTTCACGCTGTGTTTATCATCGTCCTGCTGGCATTGTCCCGGTCCCTAGCTCTCTTCTTTGGTGAGTCAGCTTTCACACTGTGTTTATCATCGTCCTGCTGGCATTGTCCCGGTCACTGGCTCTCTTCTTTGCTGAGTTAGGTTTCACACTGTGTTTATCATCGTCCTGCTAGCATTGTCCCGGTCACTGGTTCTCTTCTTCGGTGAGTCAGCTTTCACGCTGTGTTTATCATCGTCCTGCTGGCATTGTCCCGGTCACTGGCTCTCTTCTTTGGTGAGTCAGCTTTCACACTGTGTTTATCATCGTCCAGCTGGCATTGTCTCGGTCACTGGCTCTCTTCTTTTGTGAGTCAGCCTTCACCGTGTGTTCATCATCGTCCTGCTGGCATTGTCCCGGTCACTGGCTCTCTTCTTTGGTGAGTCAGCTTTCACACTGTGTTTATCATCGTCCTGCTGGCATTGTCCCGGTCACTGGCTCTCTTCTTTGTTGAGTCAACTTTTACACTGTGTTTATCATCGTCCAGCTGGCATTGCCCCGATCACTGGCTCTCTTCTTTGGTGAGTCAGCTTTCACACTGTGTTGATCATTGTCCTGCTGGCATTGTCCCGGTCACTGGCTCCCTCCTTTGGTGAGTCAGCTATCACACTGTGTTTATCATCGTCCTGCTGGCATTGTCCCGGTCACTTGCTCTCTTCTTTGGGGAGTCAGCTTTCACACTGTGTTTATCATCGTCTAGCTGGCATTGTCCCGGTCACTGGCTCTCTTCTTTGTTGAGTCAGCTTTCACGCTGTGTTTATCATCGTCCAGCTGGCATTGTCCCGGTCACTGGCTCCCTTCTTTGGTGAGTCAGCTATCACACTGTGTTTATCATCGTCCAGCTGGCATTGTCCCGGTCACTGGCTCTCTTCTTTGGGGAGTCAGCTTTCACACTGTGTTTATCATCGTCCAGCTGGCATTGTCCCGGTCACTGGCTCTCTTCTTTGGTGAGTCAGCTTTCACGCTGTGTTTATCATCGTCCTGCTAGCATTGTCTCGGTCACTGGCTCTCTTCTTTGGTGAGTCAGCTTTCACACTGTGTTTATCATCGTCCAGCTGGCATTGTCTCGGTCACTGGCTCTCTTCTTTTGTGAGTCAGCCTTCACCGTGTGTTCATCATCGTCCTGCTGGCATTGTCCCGGTCACTGGCTCTCTTCTTTGGTGAGTCAGCTTTCACACTGTGTTTATCATCGTCCTGCTGGCATTGTCCCGGTCACTGGCTCTCTTCTTTGTTGAGTCAACTTTTACACTGTGTTTATCATCGTCCAGCTGGCATTGCCCCGATCACTGGCTCTCTTCTTTGGTGAGTCAGCTTTCACACTGTGTTGATCATTGTCCTGCTGGCATTGTCCCGGTCACTGGCTCCCTCCTTTGGTGAGTCAGCTATCACACTGTGTTTATCATCGTCCTGCTGGCATTGTCCCGGTCACTTGCTCTCTTCTTTGGGGAGTCAGCTTTCACACTGTGTTTATCATCGTCTAGCTGGCATTGTCCCGGTCACTGGCTCTCTTCTTTGTTGAGTCAGCTTTCACGCTGTGTTTATCATCGTCCAGCTGGCATTGTCCCGGTCACTGGCTCCCTTCTTTGGTGAGTCAGCTATCACACTGTGTTTATCATCGTCCAGCTGGCATTGTCCCGGTCACTGGCTCTCTTCTTTGGGGAGTCAGCTTTCACACTGTGTTTATCATCGTCCAGCTGGCATTGTCCCGGTCACTGGCTCTCTTCTTTGGTGAGTCAGCTTTCACGCTGTGTTTATCATCGTCCTGCTAGCATTGTCTCGGTCACTGGCTCTCTTCTTTGGTGAGTCAGCTTTCACACTGTGTTTATCATCGCCCTGCTGGCATTGTCCCGGTCACTGGCTCTCTTCTTTGGTGAGTCAGCTTTCACGCTGTGTTTATCATCGTCCTGCTGGCATTGTCCCGGTCACTGGCTCTCTTCTTTGGTGAGTCAGCTTTCACGCTGTGTTTATCATCGTCCTGCTAGCATTGTCTCGGTCACTGGCTCTCTTCTTTGGTGAGTCAGCTTTCATGCTGTGTTCATCATCGTCCTGCTGGCATTGTCCCGGTCACTGGCTCTCTTCTTTGGTGAGTCAGCTTTCACGCTGTGTTTATCATCGTCCTGCTGGCATTGTCCCGGTCACTTGCTCTCTTCTTTGGGGGGTCAGCTTTCACACTGTGTTGATCATCGTCCAGCTGGCATTGTCCCGGTCACTGGCTCTCTTCTTTGGTGAGTCAGCCTTCACGCTGTGTTTATCATCGTCCTGCTAGCATTGTCTCGGTCACTGGCTCTCTTCTTTGGTGAGTCAGCTTTCACGCTGTGTTTATCATCGTCCTGCTGGCATTGTCCCGGTCACTTGCTCTCTTCTTTGGGGAGTCAGCTTTCACGCTGTGTTCATCATCGTCCTGCTGGCATTGTCCCGGTCACTGGCTCTCTTCTTTGTTGAGTCAGCTTTCACGCTGTGTTTATCATCGTCCTGCTGGCATTGTCCCGGTCACTGGCTCTCTTCTTTGTTGAGTCAGCTTTCACGCTGTGTTTATCATCGTCCTGCTGGCATTGTCCCGGTCACTGGCTCTCTTCTTGGGTAAGTCAGCTTTTACACTGTGTTTATCATCGACCTGCTGGCATTGTCCCAGTCACTGGCTCTCTTCTTTGGTGAGTCAGCTTTCACACTGTGTTTATCATCGTCCTGCTGGCATTGTCCCGGTCACTGGTTCTCTTCTTTGTTGAGTCAGCTTTCACGCTGTGTTTATTATCGGCCTGCTGGCATTGTCCCGGTCACTGCCTCTCTTCTTTGGTGAGTCAGCTTTCACGCTGTGTTTATTATCGGCCTGCTGGCATTGTGCCGGTCACTGGCTCTCTCCTTTGGTGAGTCAGCTTTCACACTGTGTTTATCATCGTCCTGCTGGCATTGTCCCGGTCATTGGCTCTCTTCTTTGGTGAGTCAGCTTTCACGGTGTTTTTATCATCGTCCTGCTGGCATTGTCCCGGTCACTGGCTCTCTCCTTTGATGAGTCAGCTTTCACGGTGTTTTTATCATCGTCCTGCTGGCATTGTCCCGGTCACTGGCTCTCTTCATTAGTGAGTCAGCTTTCACGCTGTGTTTATCATCGTCCTGCTGGCATTGTCCCGGTCACTGGCTCTCTTCTTTGGTGAGTCAACTTTCACGCTGTGTTTATCATCGCCCTGCTGGCCTTGTCCCGGTCACTGGCTCTCTTCTACGGTGAATCAGCTTTCACACTGTGTTTATCATCGTCCTGCTGGCATTGTCCCGGTCACTGGCTCTCTTCTTTGGTGAGCCAACTTTCACGCTGTGTTTATCATCGCCCTGCTGGCATTGTCCCGGTCACTGGCTCTCTTCTCCGGTGAGTCAGCTTTCACACTGTGTTTATCATCGTCCTGCTGGCATTGTCCCGGTCACTGGCTCTCTTCTTTGGTGAGTCAGCCTTCACACTGTGTTTATCATCGTCCTGCTGGCATTGTCCCGGTCACTGGCTCTCTTCTTTGGTGAGTCAGCTTTCACGCTGTGTTTATCATCGTCCTGCTGCATTGTCCCGGTCACTGGCTCTCTTCTTTGCTGAGTCAGCTTTCACGCTGTGTTCCTCATCGTCCTGCTGGCATTGTCCCGGTCGCTAGCTCTCTTCTTTGGTGAGTCAGCTTTCACGCTGTGTTTATCATCGTCCTGCTGGCATTGTCCCGGTCCCTAGCTCTCTTCTTTGGTGAGTCAGGTTTCACACTGTGTTTATCATCGTCCTGCTGGCATTGTCCCGGTCACTGGCTCTCTTCTTTGGTGAGTCAGCTTTCACACTGTTTTTATCATCGTCCTGCTGGCATTGTCCCGGTCCCTAGCTCTCTTCTTTGGTGAGTCAGCTTTCACACTGTGTTTATCATCGTCCTGCTGGCATTGTCCCGGTCACTGGCTCTCTTCTTTGGTGAGTCAGCCTTCACACTGTGTTTATCATCGTCCTGCTGGCATTGTCCCGGTCACTGGCTCTCTTCTTTGGTGAGTCAGCTTTCACGCTGTGTTTATCATCGTCCTGCTGCATTGTCCCGGTCACTGGCTCTCTTCTTTGGTGAGTCAGCTTTCACGCTGTGTTCATCATCGTCCTGCTGGCATTGTCCCGGTCGCTAGCTCTCTTCTTTGGTGAGTCAGCTTTCACGCTGTGTTTATCATCGTCCTGCTGGCATTGTCCCGGTCCCTAGCTCTCTTCTTTGGTGAGTCAGCTTTCACACTGTGTTTATCATCGTCCTGCTGGCATTGTCCCGTTCACTGGCTCTCTTCTTTGCTGAGTTAGGTTTCACACTGTGTTTATCATCGTCCTGCTAGCATTGTCCCGGTCACTGGTTCTCTTCTTCGGTGAGTCAGCTTTCACGCTGTGTTTATCATCGTCCTGCTGGCATTGTCCCGGTCACTGGCTCTCTTCTTTGGTGAGTCAGCTTTCACACTGTGTTTATCATCGTCCAGCTGGCATTGTCTCGGTCACTGGCTCTCTTCTTTTGTGAGTCAGCCTTCACCGTGTGTTCATCATCGTCCTGCTGGCATTGTCCCGGTCACTGGCTCTCTTCTTTGGTGAGTCAGCTTTCACACTGTGTTTATCATCGTCCTGCTGGCATTGTCCCGGTCACTGGCTCTCTTCTTTGTTGAGTCAACTTTTACACTGTGTTTATCATCGTCCAGCTGGCATTGCCCCGATCACTGGCTCTCTTCTTTGGTGAGTCAGCTTTCACACTGTGTTGATCATTGTCCTGCTGGCATTGTCCCGGTCACTGGCTCCCTTCTTTGGTGAGTCAGCTATCACACTGTGTTTATCATCGTCCTGCTGGCATTGTCCCGGTCACTTGCTCTCTTCTTTGGGGAGTCAGCTTTCACACTGTGTTTATCATCGTCCAGCTGGCATTGTCCCGGTCACTGGCTCCCTTCTTTGGTGAGTCAGCTATCACACTGTGTTTATCATCGTCCTGCTGGCATTGTCCCGGTCACTGGCTCTCTTCTTTGGGGAGTCAGCTTTCACACTGTGTTTATCATCGTCCAGCTGGCATTGTCCCGGTCACTGGCTCTCTTCTTTGGTGAGTCAGCTTTCACGCTGTGTTTATCATCGTCCTGCTAGCATTGTCTCGGTCACTGGCTCTCTTCTTTGGTGAGTCAGCTTTCACACTGTGTTTATCATCGTCCTGCTGGCATTGTCCCGGTCACTGGCTCTCTTCTTTGGTGAGTCAGCTTTCACGCTGTGTTTATCATCGTCCTGCTGGCATTGTCCCGGTCACTGGCTCTCTTCTTTGGTGAGTCAGCTTCACGCTGTGTTTATCATCGTCCTGCTAGCATTGTCTCGGTCACTGGCTCTCTTCTTTGGTGAGTCAGCTTTCATGCTGTGTTCATCATCGTCCTGCTGGCATTGTCCCGGTCACTGGCTCTCTTCTTTGGTGAGTCAGCTTTCACGCTGTGTTTATCATCGTCCTGCTGGCATTGTCCCGGTCACTGGCTCTCTTCTTTGGTGAGTCAGCTTCACGCTGTGTTTATCATCGTCCTGCTAGCATTGTCTCGGTCACTGGCTCTCTTCTTTGGTGAGTCAGCTTTCATGCTGTGTTCATCATCGTCCTGCTGGCATTGTCCCGGTCACTGGCTCTCTTCTTTGGTGAATCAGCTTTTACACTGTGTTTATCATCGTCCTGCTGGCATTGTCCCGGTCACTGGCTCTCTTCTTTGGTGAGTCAGCTTTCACGCTGTGTTTATCATCGTCCTGCTGGCATTGTCCCGGCACTTGCTCTCTTCTTTGGTGAGTCAGCTTTCACACTGTGTTTATCATCGTCCTGCTGGCATTGTCCCGGTCACTGGCTCTCTTCTTTGGTGAATCAGCTTTTACACTGTGTTTATCATCGTCCTGCTGGCATTGTCCCGGTCACTGGCTCTCTTCTTTGGTGAGTCAGCTTTCACGCTGTGTTTATCATCGTCCTGCTGGCATTGTCCCGGCACTTGCTCTCTTCTTTGGTGAGTCAGCTTTCACACTGTGTTTATCATCGTCCTGCTGGCATTGTCCCGGTCACTGGCTCCCTTCTTTGGTGAGTCAGCTTTCACACTGTGTTGATCATCGTCCAGCTGGCATTGTCCCGGTCACTGGCTCTCTTCTTTGGTGAGTCAGCCTTCACGCTGTGTTTATCATCGTCCTGCTAGCATTGTCTCGGTCACTGGCTCTCTTCTTTGGTGAGTCAGCTTTCACGCTGTGTTTATCATCGTCCTGCTGGCATTGTCCCGGTCCCTGGCTCTCTTCTTTGGTGAGTCAGCTTTCACGCTGTGTTCATCATCGTCCTGCTGGCATTGTCCCGGTCACTGGCTCTCTTCTTTGTTGAGTCAGCTTTCACGCTGTGTTTATCATCGTCCTGCTGGCATTGTCCCGGTCACTGGCTCTCTTCTTTGTTGAGTCAGCTTTCACGCTGTGTTTATCATCGTCCTGCTGGCATTGTCCCGGTCACTGGCTCTCTTCTTGGGTAAGTCAGCTTTTACACTGTGTTTATCATCGACCTGCTGGCATTGTCCCAGTCACTGGCTCTCTTCTTTGGTGAGTCAGCTTTCACGCTGTGTTTATCATCGTCCTGCTGGCATTGTCCCGGTCACTGGCTCTCTTCTTTGCTGAGTTAGGTTTCACACTGTGTTTATCATCGTCCTGCTAGCATTGTCCCGGTCACTGGTTCTCTTCTTCGGTGAGTCAGCTTTCACGCTGTGTTTATCATCGTCCTGCTGGCATTGTCCCGGTCACTGGCTCTCTTCTTTGGTGAGTCAGCTTTCACACTGTGTTTATCATCGTCCAGCTGGCATTGTCTCGGTCACTGGCTCTCTTCTTTTGTGAGTCAGCCTTCACCGTGTGTTCATCATCGTCCTGCTGGCATTGTCCCGGTCACTGGCTCTCTTCTTTGGTGAGTCAGCTTTCACACTGTGTTTATCATCGTCCTGCTGGCATTGTCCCGGTCACTGGCTCTCTTCTTTGTTCAGTCAACTTTCACACTGTGTTTATCATCGTCCAGCTGGCATTGCCCCGATCACTGGCTCTCTTCTTTGGTGAGTCAGCTTTCACACTGTGTTGATCATTGTCCTGCTGGCATTGTCCCGGTCACTGGCTCCCTTCTTTGGTGAGTCAGCTATCACACTGTGTTTATCATCGTCCTGCTGGCATTGTCCCGGTCACTTGCTCTCTTCTTTGGGGAGTCAGCTTTCACACTGTGTTTATCATCGTCCAGCTGGCATTGTCCCGGTCACTGGCTCTCTTCTTTGTTGAGTCAGCTTTCACGCTGTGTTTATCATCGTCCAGCTGGCATTGTCCCGGTCACTGGCTCCCTTCTTTGGTGAGTCAGCTATCACACTGTGTTTATCATCGTCCTGCTAGCATTGTCCCGGTCACTTGCTCTCTTCTTTGGGGAGTCAGCTTTCACACTGTGTTTATCATCGTCCAGCTGGCATTGTCCCGGTCACTTGCTCTCTTCTTTGGGGAGTCAGCTTTCACACTGTGTTTATCATCGTCCAGCTGGCATTGTCCCGGTCACTTGCTCTCTTCTTTGGTGAGTCAGCTTTCACACTGTGTTTATCATCGTCCAGCTGGCATTGTCCCGGTCACTTGCTCTCTTCTTTGGTGAGTCAGCTTTCACACTGTGTTTATCATCGTCCTGCTGGCATTGTCCCGGTCACTGGCTCTCTTCTTTGGTGAGTCAGCTTTCACGCTGTGTTTATCATCGTCCTGCTAGCATTGTCTCGGTCACTGGCTCTCTTCTTTGGTGAGTCAGCTTTCACACTGTGTTTATCATCGTCCTGCTGGCATTGTCCCGGTCACTGGCTCTCTTCTTTGGGGAGTCAGCTTTCACACTGTGTTTATCATCGTCCAGCTGGCATTGTCCCGGTCACTTGCTCTCTTCTTTGGGGAGTCAGCTTTCACACTGTGTTTATCATCGTCCAGCTGGCATTGTCCCGGTCACTTGCTCTCTTCTTTGGTGAGTCAGCTTTTACACTGTGTTTATCATCGTCCAGCTGGCATTGTCCCGGTCACTGGCTCTCTTCTTTGGTGAGTCAGCTTTCACGCTGTGTTTATCATCGTCCTGCTGGCATTGTCCCGGTCACTGGCTCTCTTCTTTGGGGAGTCAGCTTTCACACTGTGTTTATCATCGTCCAGCTGGCATTGTCCCGGTCACTTGCTCTCTTCTTTGGGGAGTCAGCTTTCACACTGTGTTTATCATCGTCCAGCTGGCATTGTCCCGGTCACTTGCTCTCTTCTTTGGTGAGTCAGCTTTTACACTGTGTTTATCATCGTCCAGCTGGCATTGTCCCGGTCACTGGCTCTCTTCTTTGGTGAGTCAGCTTTCACGCTGTGTTTATCATCGTCCTGCTAGCATTGTCTCGGTCACTGGCTCTCTTCTTTGGTGAGTCAGCTTTCACACTGTGTTTATCATCGTCCTGCTGGCATTGTCCCGGTCACTGGCTCTCTTCTTTGGTGAGTCAGCTTTCACGCTGTGTTTATCATCGTCCTGCTGGCATTGTCCCGGTCACTGGCTCTCTTCTTTGGTGAGTCAGCTTTCACACTGTGTTTATCATCGTCCTGCTGGCATTGTCCCGGTCACTGGCTCTCTTCTTTGTTGAGTCAACTTTTACACTGTGTTTATCATCGTCCAGCTGGCATTGCCCCGATCACTGGCTCTCTTCTTTGGTGAGTCAGCTTTCACACTGTGTTGATCATTGTCCTGCTGGCATTGTCCCGGTCACTGGCTCCCTTCTTTGGTGAGTCAGCTATCACACTGTGTTTATCATCGTCCTGCTGGCATTGTCCCGGTCACTTGCTCTCTTCTTTGGGGAGTCAGCTTTCACACTGTGTTTATCATCGTCCAGCTGGCATTGTCCCGGTCACTGGCTCTCTTCTTTGGTGAGTCAGCTTTCACGCTGTGTTTATCATCGTCCTGCTAGCATTGTCTCGGTCACTGGCTCTCTTCTTTGGTGAGTCAGCTTTCACACTGTGTTTATCATCGTCCTGCTGGCATTGTCCCGGTCACTGGCTCTCTTCTTTGGTGAGTCAGCTTTCACGCTGTGTTTATCATCGTCCTGCTGGCATTGTCCCGGTCACTGGCTCTCTTCTTTGGTGAGTCAGCTTCACGCTGTGTTTATCATCGTCCTGCTAGCATTGTCTCGGTCACTGGCTCTCTTCTTTGGTGAGTCAGCTTTCATGCTGTGTTTATCATCGTCCTGCTGGCATTGTCCCGGTCACTGGCTCTCTTCTTTGGTGAGTCAGCTTTCACGCTGTGTTTATCATCGTCCTGCTGGCATTGTCCCGGCACTTGCTCTCTTCTTTGGGGAGTCAGCTTTCACACTGTGTTGATCATCGTCCAGCTGGCATTGTCCCGGTCACTGGCTCTCTTCTTTGGTGAGTCAGCCTTCACGCTGTGTTTATCATCGTCATGCTAGCATTGTCTCGGTCACTGGCTCTCTTCTTTGGTGAGTCAGCTTTCACGCTGTGTTTATCATCGTCCTGCTGGCATTGTCCCGGTCCCTGGCTCTCTTCTTTGGTGAGTCAGCTTTCACGCTGTGTTCATCATCGTCCTGCTGGCATTGTCCCGGTCACTGGCTCTCTTCTTTGTTGAGTCAGCTTTCACGCTGTGTTTATCATCTTCCTGCTGGCATTGTCCCGGTCACTGGCTCTCTTCTTTGTTGAGTCAGCTTTCACGCTGTGTTTATCATCGTCCTGCTGGCATTGTCCCGGTCACTGGCTCTCTTCTTGGGTAAGTCAGCTTTTACACTGTGTTTATCATCGACCTGCTGGCGTTGTCCCAGTCACTGGCTCTCTTCTTTGGTGAGTCAGCTTTCACGCTGTGTTTATCATCGTCCTGCTGGCATTGTCCCGGTCACTGGCTCTCTTCTTTGCTGAGTTAGGTTTCACACTGTGTTTATCATCGTCCTGCTAGCATTGTCCCGGTCACTGGTTCTCTTCTTCGGTGAGTCAGCTTTCACGCTGTGTTTATCATCGTCCTGCTGGCATTGTCCCGGTCACTGGCTCTCTTCTTTGGTGAGTCAGCTTTCACACTGTGTTTATCATCGTCCAGCTGGCATTGTCTCGGTCACTGGCTCTCTTCTTTTGTGAGTCAGCCTTCACCGTGTGTTCATCATCGTCCTGCTGGCATTGTCCCGGTCACTGGCTCTCTTCTTTGGTGAGTCAGCTTTCACACTGTGTTTATCATCGTCCTGCTGGCATTGTCCCGGTCACTGGCTCTCTTCTTTGTTGAGTCAACTTTCACACTGTGTTTATCATCGTCCAGCTGGCATTGCCCCGATCACTGGCTCTCTTCTTTGGTGAGTCAGCTTTCACACTGTGTTGATCATTGTCCTGCTGGCATTGTCCCGGTCACTGGCTCCCTTCTTTGGTGAGTCAGCTATCACACTGTGTTTATCATCGTCCTGCTGGCATTGTCCCGGTCACTTGCTCTCTTCTTTGGGGAGTCAGCTTTCACACTGTGTTTATCATCGTCCAGCTGGCATTGTCCCGGTCACTGGCTCTCTTCTTTGTTGAGTCAGCTTTCACGCTGTGTTTATCATCGTCCAGCTGGCATTGTCCCGGTCACTGGCTCCCTTCTTTGGTGAGTCAGCTATCACACTGTGTTTATCATCGTCCTGCTGGCATTGTCCCGGTCACTGGCTCTCTTCTTTGGGGAGTCAGCTTTCACACTGTGTTTATCATCGTCCAGCTGGCATTGTCCCGGTCACTGGCTCTCTTCTTTGATGAGTCAGCTTTCACGCTGTGTTTATCATCGTCCTGCTAGCATTGTCTCGGTCACTGGCTCTCTTCTTTGGTGAGTCAGCTTTCACACTGTGTTTATCATCGTCCTGCTGGCATTGTCCCGGTCACTGGCTCTCTTCTTTGGTGAGTCAGCTTTCACGCTGTGTTTATCATCGTCCTGCTGGCATTGTCCCGGTCACTGGCTCTCTTCTTTGGTGAGTCAGCTTTCACGCTGTGTTTATCATCGTCCTGCTAGCATTGTCTCGGTCACTGGCTCTCTTCTTTGGTGAGTCAGCTTTCATGCTGTGTTTATCATCGTCCTGCTGGCATTGTCCCGGTCACTGGCTCTCTTCTTTGGTGAGTCAGCTTTCACGCTGTGTTTATCATCGTCCTGCTGGCATTGTCCCGGTCACTTGCTCTCTTCTTTGGGGAGTCAGCTTTCACACTGTGTTTATCATCGTCCAGCTGGCATTGTCCCGGTCACTGGCTCTCTTCTTTGCTGAGTCAGCCTTCACGCTGTGTTTATCATCGTCCTGCTAGCATTGTCCCGGTCACTGGTTCTCTTCTTCGGTGAGTCAGCTTTCACGCTGTGTTTATCATCGTCCTGCTGGCATTGTCCCGGTCCCAGGCTCTCTTCTTTGGTGAGTCAGCTTTCACGCTGTGTTTATCATCGTCCTGCTGGCATTGTCCCGGTCACTGGCTCTCTTCTTTGTTGAGTCAGCTTTCACGCTGTGTTTATCATCGTCCTGCTGGCATTGTCCCGGTCACTGGCTCTCTTCTTTGTTGAGTCAGCTTTCACGCTGTGTTTATTATCGGCCTGCTGTCATTGTCCCGGTCACTGGCTCTCTTCTTTGGTGAGTCAGCTTTCACGCTGTGTTTATCATCGTCCTGCTGCATTGTCCCGGTCATTGGCTCTCTTCTTTGGTGA
This sequence comes from Arenicola marina, assembly GCA_964019135.1. Classification (NCBI taxonomy): domain Eukaryota; kingdom Metazoa; phylum Annelida; class Polychaeta; family Arenicolidae; genus Arenicola; species Arenicola marina. Next base: position 19,993,041 of record OZ025254.1, on the reverse strand, counting down.
GTCAGCTTTCACGCTGTGTTTATCATCGTCCTGCTGGCATTGTCCCGGTCACTGGCTCTCTTCTTGGGTAAGTCAGCTTTTACACTGTGTTTATCATCGACCTGCTGGCATTGTCCCAGTCACTGGCTCTCTTCTTTGGTGAGTCAGCTTTCACACTGTGTTTATCATCGTCCTGCTGGCATTGTCCCGGTCACTGGTTCTCTTCTTTGTTGAGTCAGCTTTCACGCTGTGTTTATTATCGGCCTGCTGGCATTGTCCCGGTCACTGCCTCTCTTCTTTGGTGAGTCAGCTTTCACGCTGTGTTTATTATCGGCCTGCTGGCATTGTCCCGGTCATTGGCTCTCTTCTTTGGTGAGTCAGCTTTCACGGTGTTTTTATCATCGTCCTGCTGGCATTTTCCCGGTCACTGGCTCTCTCCTTTGGTGAGTCAGCTTTCACGGTGTTTTTATCATCGTCCTGCTGGCATTGTCCCGGTCACTGGCTCTCTCCTTTGGTGAGTCAGCTTTCACGGTGTTTTTATCATCGTCCTGCTGGCATTGTCCCGGTCACTGGCTCTCTCCTTTGGTGAGTCAGCTTTCACGGTGTTTTTATCATCGTCCTGCTGGCATTGTCCCGGTCATTGGCTCTCTTCTTTGGTGAGTCAGCTTTCACGCTGTGTTGATCATCGTCCAGCTGGCATTGTCCCGGTCACTGGCTCCCTTCTTTGATGAGTCAGCTATCACACTGTGTTTATCATCGTCCTGCTGGCATTGTCCCGGTCATTGGCTCTCATCTTTGGTGAGTCAGCTTTCACGGTGTTTTTATCATCGTCCAGCTGGCATTGTCCCGGTCACTGGCTCTCTTCTTTGGTGAGTCAGCTTTCACGCTGTGTTTATCATCGTCCTGCTGGCATTGTCCCGGTCACTGGCTCTCTTCTTTGGTGAGTCAGCTTTCACGCTGTGTTTATCATTGTCCCGGTCACTGGCTATCATCTTTGGTGAGTCAGCTTTCACGCTGTGTTTATCATCGTCCTGCTGGCATTGTCCCGGTCACTGGCTCTCTTCTTTGTTGAGTCAGCTTTCACGCTGTGTTTATTATCGGCCTGCTGGCATTGTCCCGGTCACTGGCTCTCTTCTTTGGTGAGTCAGCTTTCACGCTGTGTTTATCATCGTCCTGCTGCATTGTCCCGGTCATTGGCTCTCTTCTTTGGTGAGTCAGCTTTCACGCTGTGTTGATCATCGTCCTGCTGGCATTGTCCCGGTCACTGGCTCTCTTCTTTGGTAAGTCAGCTTTTACACTGTGTTTATCATCGACCTGCTGGCATTGTCCCAGTCACTGGCTCTCTTCTTTGGTGAGTCAGCTTTCACACTGTGTTTATCATCGTCCTGCTGGCATTGTCCCGGTCACTGGTTCTCTTCTTTGTTGAGTCAGCTTTCACGCTGTGTTTATTATCGGCCTGCTGGCAATCTCCCGGTCACTGCCTCTCTTCTTTGGTGAGTCAGCTTTCACGCTGTGTTTATTATCGGCCTGCTGGCATTGTCCCGGTCATTGGCTCTCTTCTTTGGTGAGTCAGCTTTCACGGTGTATTTATCATCGTCCTGCTGGCATTGTCCCGGTCACTGGCTCTCTTCTTTGGTGAGTCAGCTTTCACGCTGTGTTTATTATCGGCCTGCTGGCATTGTCCCG